>JAOUQT010328122.1:0-13632 GCA_025769995.1 Xyliphius kryptos
TGAGGAATTTCCACTGAAGTTGGATCAGCCAGTCATTTGATTTTGAGTAGGATTCCAAATCCAGACCTCCATGAGATCATTTTGATCTTTGATCATTTTTATGTTCTATAGTTCTTAACACATTCTACTATTTAATAAATAAAGATTTTCAACTGAAATATTTTGTTCATTGGGATCCAGGATGTGTTGTGTCCCCTTTGTTTTTTTTTGAGCAGTGTATATTTTAATAGTCATAATTTTGCCCACCAAGTGCATTTTCCCATTTAACTGCATGCACAGGAAGACTTTTGGAGGCATTTTCTGTGACACATTACAAATGCTAATAACTTAGAAAGAAGACTTGTTTTTATAATTAAATTGTAATTACTTTACTAGTTTTGCTTTACTTGCTTGGGAAAGCAAACGTAATTTGTCACCTTCCCCAGTGAGCACAGACAGAAATCTGCAGCCTCAGCTCTGTTTGTGCCATTAGAGTCACATTTAAATTCTCATATAAAACTCCTTAAAAAAACAAAAACAATTTGTTATTTCAGCTATAAAAAATATCAAGTCACAACACATCAATAATATTATTTAAAAAAATATTTGCATTTAAATCTAAGGCTTTTATTTTTTTTAGATAGTTTAGCATTATAGACATATGTATTCTATTTATCCATTAGTATTTGTAACACGCACATTTGAATTATTGACACATCAGGGGAGACATCACAAAAAGGAGCAACTTCTGAAATTAGTTCTAAATAAATGACACATCCACTATTTATTTGTTCTGTCGTTTAGTTTCCCAGTGAACACACAATGTGGCAAAGAGTGCAAGAGTAAAAAAAAAGGTTTTCACACAGTGTCCTACCAGTTTAAAAATAGCTCTTAAAAACATATCAATGCATGAAGTGTGGGAACCAAGTGTTCCGGGCCCATTGAGAATGTGAAGTTTGGCAGAGAAGAAATGAATAAAGAATTGACAAAATTATTAAATATTATTATGAAAATGTTAACAAAATATTACATTTATTGATACATATATTTAGATTCTCTGACTTTAAAAATTAAAGATATTTTACCTTATTTTTTGCAAGTGGTTATTTATAATATTAATAATAATAATAATAATAATAATAATAATAATAATAATTTGGAACAGAACATATTATTATTATTATTAGAACCTAGTATTATTAGTAGTATTAGTCTTAGTAGCAGCAACAGCAGGAGTACAGACCCTTTCCAAAAAAAAAAAAAATTATGAAAAACTTGATGTGTTCCCATAATTCAATTCAAAAAGTTAAACTTTAATAGATTATAGATTTAGGGCCCACAATTGACAACAAGTTTTTGTTTTTTTTACATAATTTGAGCATCCAGCTCATAAAACCTATGAAAACAGGACTTCAAACAATTTGAATATTGTATGGAAAAGTGGTTAGTTATATAGTGTGAGTTTGTGTGTGTGTGTGTGTGTGTGTGTAGACGGGCGAATGAGTGTGTGTCCATCGACGGATTCTCGCGCCCTGCCCTGGGTGTGCCATGGATGGGCATGGGGAACCCCACCGCGACCCTCGTAGAGTAATAAGCGTAAGATAATGGATGGATGAAATTGTAAATATCAATAAAATATTTCCAAACATCTTATAGTAGCAGGTATTTTTATTACAGCATTTAAAACAAGAGTGGAAATGCAATCTACTGGCAGACTGTCTGCCTGGATATTAAAACTGGACATTAAAGTACTTTCTTTTTGTTCCACTCAACCCCCTTCACTGGAAATCCCAATGTACCTGTGAACAAATGAACATAGAATTGGCATTTTGACCCCGGCACCACCAAAGATCTTGGCCGAAGTGTTTTAAATCTACTTTGTTTTTTGGCATGACCTGACTTTTTTTTCCCCTCTTTTTATTATGTGAATGATCGATATCGGAACCTCTAATTTTATGTATCTGAATGTGTTTACTGACAAAAAAACAATGAAACAGACCGGAGACCTCATGTCATTTTTTGTAACCTATTCCGAGGCATTTTGTCACATGATTCACAAATGGTTGCATATAAATGAGTGTTAAATTGATTAAAATATAAAACATCTGGTTTACACTGATTATGGGTGAGAATGCATGCATTGGAAAAAAATATTCCTCTCATATATATATATATATATATATATATATATACACACACACACACATGGGAGTGTGAGATTTGTATCTCACACAAGGTCCATGATGACCCCTTCAGGCCCTTGTGAAACGGGGATTTAGGGAACGAGTGGCCATGGAAACGATAATGTGCTGCTAGTCTGATTCGTGAGGACCCTAGAAGTTTTACAAGAGTTTGGGTATTGTTGGGTGAGAATACTTTTACTTTTTACTTGGAAAAAAAAAAAAATCACTCCCATATTGGTGTGACACAGGGGCTTAATGGTTAGCATATTTGCCTCTCAGTGCTGGGAAATCAGGTTTGAATCCCGATATGCATGGACTTTCCTTGTTTCTATGCGTGGGTTACTTCCAGGTTCTCTGGGTTTCTCCCACAGTCCAAAAACATGGATTCAAGGGAAATCAAATGCTCTAAAGTGCCCCATATAATGTGTGTGTGTGTGTCGTGTGAGTATGTGTGCCCTGCAATGGAGTGGCGCCCTGTCCAGTGCCCAAAATGTTCTCCCCTGGATTGTCATTGGGGACCCCCCACGATCCAGGAAGAGAAATAGGTGGAAGGTAATGAATTAATCTTTCATGGGTGGAGGTCAAGATTGGGTTTAACCTACTGTAGCATTCGTCAAACTGCGGCTGTGTCTAAAATTGTCCACTACCAACTACATAGTAGGCAAAAGCAGCATACAGGAATGCATGAAGGCCATTTCAATATATGCACCTACAGTACCGTTGGAAAAAGTACTTTGCTGTTGCTTGGGAAAGCTGCTTAAGCCATACAGCAATAGCAGGAGTGACACTCTTGGGTTAAGAATCTCACTTGTATATGAACTGAGTCTATATATTAATACGAATCTCACACATGGGAGTCCATAGTGCCCCCTCTAGGACCTTGTGAAACAGGGAATTGGGGAACGAGTGGTCCTGGGAATGATGATGTGCTGCCAGTCTGAGTCGTGAGGACCCTAGGAGTTTCACAAGAGCCTGGGTCACATGAGTCACAAAAGTCAGGGGTCTTATCCTAATTCCCAGCCCCACTATCATGTATAAAGTTGACCCAATCTAAGATCAGATCAAGCCTCTACTGTGGTGGACGTTACGGTTTGAAAACTGCACCCAGATGGACAATCGTAGCCCAAAAATAACCAAAAGCGGCTTTGCGTGCAAATGCAGTGTCTTTATGAATATACGATCATGAGAAAAATCAAGGCAACGTCACGACTGCATGTATTTCTTGGCACTTATGAGAAGTCTATTTATACGTGGCCTACTCAGTCGTGTGAAAAAATGTAAAAGTTGACGGGAGCATGAATGCGGTGGGTCCATAAATGCGAATGTAGGCATGCCAGTGTGTATAGTAGGTCTACGTGTGCTTGGCCACAGCTGTGCGGCCCCCTCTGTTTACACAGAGCTGAGGAGATAATGGTTTCTAGCTTTGACATTGAGCATTAAAGGAGACAGATGAGCCGACTATCATATACAAGACATGTACACATAGGCAGACACCAGTTCAAGTGCTAATGGCTCTGTGGTTCTTCATAAGAAATAGTGATTTACATTCCTTGAGCTTAAAAAAAGTCCTTTAGTATCCTATAATGCTCCAAATCCGAAGGCGCTGAAAAGTCAGATCTCTCTTGGGTCCTCATTCATCACTAATGCGCATGTACAAATCTGTTGATTTAGAAACTTCTTAGTGAAGAGTGTGGGGTTTGACAAAACAAACATTTGCTTGTGATTGTTTGCATTGGCCGTCCTGATGTAAAAATTGTCTCCACTCATTTTTCTTTCTCTGGCACTGAGCTCTTTAGGTAGGATTCCATTACTGTCTTATTTAAGTCCATCCTTTTGAGAACAATAACACCGTGTGCATTTTTGCTAGAGGTTGAGGGTGCCAATTCATTTGGTGATGGGTTGAAAATGTTTAGCATTGCAAATTCTTCAGATAAATCCTTTAAAAATAGTTTACAAATACCAGTCACTGTCTCTGGTTTCTAAATATATACAGTCTTTGTATAATGTTTGCCAAATGCATTTATTGCATACATTTCAGCTGGCTCGGTAAATAGGTTGTTGGGCTGTTTATAAAAATGTTCACAAAATTAAGGAATTTGTCTTCCACAATAAACCCCACCGCGTGCCGTGACACACTGAGTGAAGTGATCACTCGTGCCCAGAGCGATGGGCAGCCCTATATATGGTGCCCAGGGAGCAATTGGGGTTAGGTGCATTGCCCAAGGCCACTTTATCTATTGTACCTGGTGGGACTGGGAATCAAACAGCGACCTTCAGGTCATAAGACTGGTTCATTAACCACAATCTTAATGAAGTTGAAAGAATTTGGTTGTACTATCAACTTCATCAAGACATCATTTGAGACTTTTTGACTTTTTAACAACGCTTTATGTTACCCAACACTAAATGACAATGGGTAGCAAAAAAGACCTATTAAAAAATAAAGAATGAAATAATCCCCACAGATTTAAGCAAAGTGTGGTGCGAGGCAGAGCTCATCATCCACGATCGAGCAAACTGTTTCCCCACAGCACCACACTGATTTACTGGTCATTATTAACTAAATTTAAAACAGAAACAAAGGCATTTACTGCAATAATACCATGAAGAATCCTCCACTGGAGGTCTCCCCGCCAAGAACAAAGTAAGGTGTATTGGGTTGGCAGGTTTAACTGTTTTTTTTTTTTTGAGGAACATTAACGCGGAGAAGGCCTTGTTAGAAACATCTGTCTTTCTCTCTTGCTTTCTTACTTTCTCTTTCGCTCACTCACTTGTTCTCTCCTTCTCCTTCTGTCAGTAGCACAGATTAATCGACCTGTTCGGGATTGTTGCTAAAACCATTAAGCAGAGCATGAATATTGAAAGGCTGGCAGGGGCGGACAGTTGTACAAAAAGGTTTTGCACTTTCTGTGGGTTGAATTGTCTGACTTTAGGGTTGTGTGTGAAAGTATAACTAATGAGCAGTGTGTTAGCTTTGACCTTCACCTGACGCAGTTATCACAGCTCATAAGTTATCACCTGCAATTAACATGATTCATGAGCCGAAATTTGGACTACCCTGCTTAAATTATGTTTTGTTAATCTAGTAAGTGTCAGTACATTTACATATCCTCTATATTTATTCATGGTGTTTTTCTACAAAACCTCATTAAACATTTGGGCTGAATTTAATAGGAAATGGCACAAAATTGAAGAAAATCAATTAAGTTTGTGATTTCTGTATGAAACGCTTGAATTTTTTCCAAAACATACTGCAGGTGAAAACATTGTGGCATTTAACTGACTTTGAAAGTTATAAGCGACATTCAAAACACTGGGTTTGACGCATGGTGCACACATTTAAAGATACGATTCTTTTAAAGAAGATATTGGCTTAAAAGGAGTGGTAGCTCAGTGGTGAGGGTGTTGGACTATCAATCACAAGGTTGGTGGTTCAAATCCCAGGTCCATTGACGTTACCAATGTGGATCCTTGAGCAAGACCCTTAACCCTCATTGCTTCAGGGTCCTGTATCAACCCTATGTTCAGACCCCAACTATCAAGTTGGGATACTTGTAAGTCGCTTTGGATAAAAGCATCTGCTAAATAACTTAATCTAATCCAAAAGGCAACTCCTGGGTAAATGCACCTACCCGCACCAAAAAGGCAATATTACAATACAGATATGAGAAAAACATGTCTGTATGTACTTATAAGAAATGACCTGCACTTCTGCATTTATTACTCATACACTGTCTTATTGTGTAGCACGGACTGCTTGCTTTTATCAATGGAACAATTTCAGGCAGTACATGAACTCAAATTAAGACAGTTAATCAAAAAGACAAGCAATTATCTTGAATTTGTGTAGAAGCTGCTTGGCTGTAGGTTGGTCCATCAGCTTTATCTTATTTTTAATAAATCCCTGGTCTGGTTAAACCATTTGAAGTTTTCTATAACTGAGTTCTGTTGTGTTCTATTAAAGTCTATTAAAAATTAGATGTTTTAGAAGAACCGGTCGCTGCACTTTACCTCTCAAAGGTCCAAAATTATATAAAGTGGCCAAAAGTATGTTGACCTCATACCTCAAATGACTTCATACCAGTGCTCCTAAAGGGATTTGTTGGACATGTGTAGTGGGTCAGAATTAAACCAGCATTTGTGAGGGCAGCATCAAAGTAAGTCAGTGTTCACTGGGTTTTAACGGAGTTATCGGGGCTTTGTAGAGGTATTTACTTTAAGCACCTCTAACCACTCTCTCTCTCTCTTTCTTTCACTCTCATTCTTCCTGTCTCTATCTATCTGACAATGCCTTTTGTTTAACCGTTTCATGTTCTCTGTTTCTTTTTCTCTATGTTTTCTTATTCTTTGTTGGTCTATTGCTGTCTCTCTCTTACTCTCTTACTCTTTTGGTTGTTTTTTATCTTGTGCACTCTACTTTTTTTCTTTACTTTGTCGTTCTTTGTCGGTTTATTTCCCTCTCTATCAATTTTTGTTATGTCTTCCTTATTTTTTGTCTTTCATTTGCACTCTCCTTTGTCTTTGCTCTGTCATTCTTTGATCTATTTCTCTCTTTTTTTGCGTTCACTCTTGGTCTGTTCCTTTCTGTTTGTCTAAATTTTTGTCTTCTGCTCTTTTTGGCATTAATAGGCCAAGACTGTTAGTAGGATCTTCTGCCTACTGGTCAAATCTGGAATATTAATAGTTGAAAAATGCACAGAATTTACTTAAACATGTGTAGATCTTTATTTCGGTGATTGTTTTCTGATTTTTCTTTTACTGCATATAGAAATGTAATTTTGGTTAAATAAAGCGGCTTCAAAAGCAAAAAAAAAAAAAAAGTATTTTTGCCATTGTCTCTTTTTCCCTCCTGTTCCTTCCTAATATCTCTGCCTCTCTTATTCTCACATTTCCTGTTCATCCCTCTCCCTTTTTCTCTTTCCTTTTTTTCTTACCCTCTGTCGTTTCTTTCTCATTTTGTTGCTTTATCATCATTTTGCCTTTCAAACTCTCTCTCATGCAGGTATATCAGATTTATGCCCAGCAGTCCGCTGAGGAGGTGCACAGACTGCTGCGCTCTGTGGGAGCTGACTATGTGGTGTTAGAGGACAGCATATGTTATGAACGACGCCATAGCCGAGGGTGCAGGCTGAGGGACTTGCTTGACCTGGCCAATGGACATGTAGGTCACGCACCTCACTATCACCCCCGTGCACTCTCGTTTCTCTGTTGGTGGAAGGATTTACTCCTGATGCTAAGGGTTTAAACAGTTTTGTGCAAAATCCAATTTGTGTTCATTTTTTTTTTGAGGATTTCATTATAATAATATTTAGTTCATAAATAAAATATAAATGAAGATAATGATTTCTTCTTTCTTTGTGATACCAAAAAAATACCAGCTATAAAACTGGCAGAGGTCTTGAGATTCCGAATTCTTCACTCTGTGGAATTGCTTTTATAATATTTTTTTCACCTTTAAAGTGAAGAATGCAGATTTGTTCTATTATTGTACACCAGACTAATTGGTTTTACACCTTTGAACAGTTTTATATTTTACCTACAGTGATGTTGTGATTAACATACTGAGACTTGTGATCACAGTAGCTGGTGCATTATTGCAGTACCAGTCAAAGGTTTAAATACACATGCTTTTCCACTTACTATAAATATGTACTTTGTAGGGTTTTTTTGTTGGATCTCTATTGGTCAGTAAAATTGCAGAACAGGTATAATTTGGGTGGTATATTGTTTGTCAGTTCTGCAGTGACACTGATACAGTGAGGGGTTTTTAGTGCAGCAGTGTTGCTGTAGTTTCATTTAAGTGCCTCATACACTGCTGGGATAGGAATAATGCACCAACCAAATAATACCTGCTCTGTGGTGGTACTATAGTACTGTACTGGTACTGTAGTCCCCAATCGGATAGACTACTGATAAAATGCACAATAAGTGAAGCAAAAAATAAGTAAAGTGTCTAAATTCTTGCCTGGTACTGTATTATTACAAACATTGTTTTTGATCAATGCAGTGGATCTAAACCGGGCTTGTCTTAGAGCCCAATTCATCCTTAATGATCAAATTAAAATAAGTCGGTTTAACCTTTTAACATAAAATTTAACAGTTGAACCTACATTGTGCAACACACTCTGATCAAATTCCGCAAGGAATAAAAAGAAAATCAAACATCTGTTAGGATTACAATTCCTTTGAAAGTGTGCCTAATTAGATGCTTTAATATTATTGCAGAGAATAATTAATTATATAATCAATTATTTCAGCTAATTATTTTAAATTGCTGTTCACAGAGACTGCCATGATTAAACAACAGAAACAAAGTTCATTTGCTATTTCATTCTTAATGTTTCACTTGAAAAAAAATCTAAATCCTGATGTAATTAAATGATGCAGTTTCCTTTTTTTAAGAAGAGTAGGGCAAAATTGAAAAAAAAAAGGATTCAGCGTTTGAATGCGTCCCGATTTCATTCATAAATAAGAGACGCAGAGATGTAAATGTCATTCATGAATCAGATATACAGAGACAGTATTGTATTAGAGTTTCTATTCTCAAAAAAAAACGTACAGACATCAACTGAATATATAAATGATGTACAGAACAGAAGCACCATACTGATAAAATATGTGTTGATTTGATATGAAAGTTTTATTGCAAAGTGAGTTAAATACTACATAATTACTTTTACACGCCAACAGCAAGAACTAATTTAATCTATAATTTTTATGTTTCATGTTTTGATTTTAAATACTGGATTTATTGCAGGTACTCAAAGCGTGCTGCTGCATTTTTTTTAATTATTTTTTAATTAATACAACATATAATAAGTAATACACCTTCAGACTTTTTTTTGAATGTGTTCGTTTTCATTCATAAATAAGAGATTTATAGGTGTAAATATGTACTGCTACATGCTTTTATTCTCATTAAATTACTTGCTTGTTCAGACTGCATGTATGAAAGAAGTGTTTTACATGCGGGTGTCACTGCAGGATACTCAGTTTAATAACTGGCTCAGTTATCAAACACTGTTGTAATTCGTTTCCAAGAAACTTTACAAGGTGGAGACCTTTTTATTTTATTCTAAGTTACTGAAATTAGGATCGATTTCACAGAATTTATAGTTTACTATTTACTGTATAATAGTAATAACTAAAGACTATTTGAAATATAAAAAAGAATACTCACTTACTTAAAGCCACCAAACATTGCTGCATTAAATATGTAAACTTTCTTTTGTTCATAAATTTAAGATTCCATTTTTAGATTCAAAACTGTTGTACTCATAAAATGTATTCGTCATAATGAGTATTACATTGTTTGTCATTGGTTATTTTGGTAACACTTTCTAGGAATCCGGTTTTCATAATGCATTATAAGCTCATTCATAAAGCTTTATAAAGTATTCATAACACTTTATAACATGTGTCATAAGTCTTAATGTAAATAGATGTTCATAATCATAGTCATAAATTTGTATAACAGTTTAACATAAAGCTTTATAACACAAAGTGACATAATGCACTATAATATGAACTGTTAAAACATATCATTCATAATGCATTATGTCACTTCCTGTTATAAAGCCTTATGGCATGTTCTGATAACACTTTAAGTGTGATTATGTACATCTATGCACATTAACAAAGGCTTAAAACAAGTATTATAAAGCATTATGAATACTTTATAAAGCTTTATAAAAGCAGTTTGTAAAGAAATATGCCGTATTAATAATTTTAGTTTTTAAATAAAAAGAGGGTACTATACTGGCTTGGTCACACCTATTATATATAACATGTTGTAGGGACTAATATAGTTTGGTCGTGCTAAATATAATGCACAGTCTTTTGAATTGAAACTAAACTGGCACTAGCTGTCATTCTCTTTTGGCTCATCAGGAGGCCTCACACATGTCTCCTGCTGGAAAGACTGCTTTGAAAGCGTTTCATTGCAGATGTGACAGAGGCTGTGCATCTAGACTTCTGTGATGTTCACAACAGAGTCAGGGCAAAAAAATGTGTCGCTTCCTCGGCCCTTTGATGCAGCCAGATGACTTGAGTGGTAATTTGGAAATTTCCTGTCAGTCTTCCTGTAGGATCCAGTTGCCCAGCACAGCATGTTTTCTTATACATGTTGTAATTTTAAATGGGAGTGACATTTTAAAATAGAGCAAAAAAATTACCTTTAAAATATAAAAAAAAAAATTGGCTCGTGCATAGCACAGCTGAAGGTGCAGTTTCTGTTCAGTTTCTTTAATTAGTCCTTTTTTTTTTACAGCCGTGTGTTGTTTTAAAGCAGCCTTAACATTTCCTTAAATTAATTTCCCTAAATTCAATTCAAATTAAAATATTTATTCATTCATTATCTTCCGCTTATTCCTCTATGAGGGGGGGGGGGTCCCCATGCCCATCCAGGGGAGAACATCTCGGCCACTGGGCAGATACACCTAGGACAGGGCGCCAATCCATCGCTGGGTACATACTCACACAGTCACACACACATACACACACTATACAGGGAAATTTAGAGCATTTTACCTTTAATACATGTTTTTGGAATGTGGGAAGAAACCGGAGAACCCGGAGGAAACCCACACAGACACGGGGAAAACATGGAAACTCTACCCAGATTGGGATTTGAACCGGGAATCCCCAGCGCTGAGAGGTGAATGTGCTAACCACTAAGCCACCGTGCCGCCCATTTCGTTAAATTGAAACTCCAAAAAGCAAAAAAGTTCACTTTTATTTTTTAAAAGAAGAAATTTTGTGAGTAACAAGTTTTCCTCCTTAATTGGCCAGACAACAAGTGTAAACTATTGTAACATATACTTTTTGTTACTTTTTGTTCTGTTGAAGTGTTCCATTTAACAGAACTCTAGTACATTTATATTACCAACAGATACACTGCTCAAAAAAATAAAGGGAACGCTTAAACAACACAGTGTAACTTCCAGAGCTCCATGGGATAATAATTTTGATTTACATTTTGATAATTTTTATGTTATTTTGTTCTCAATGCATTCCACTGTCTACTAAATATAGATTTTCAACTGAATATATCTTTTAAATAAATATTTTATTCATTTAGATCCAGGATGTGTTCTTTTAGTGTTCCATTTATTTTTTTGAGCAGTATACATTAATGTAATTTAGTCAGTACATAATGTGAAAATCCTTTTGATCACCTTTTAATAAAAGTTCTTACAAATCTTCTCCTCTAACATTCCGATAAGATTGTAGACTTAATCATTCTAAAAACTTCTAATTCGGAACCAAGCGTCTCATCAGAACCAAGTGTGTCCAATCCACAATTAGTTCATTTGATTTGGCTCAATCCCTAAAGTCCATCATGATCCTCCGTGATGACAAAAGCCACTACGTGGCTCTCACTTTAGCATCCTAGCAACATCAAGGATGAGATGTTGAACTTCGAACACAGTGCAGCATGAGAGGCTGGCAACACTAACCTTAAACGCTTAATTTAAAGGGGCAGGGACATTTTGGAACCTAACAAAGTTTAATCTAACCTACACACCCCTATCAACAGGAATTCATTAAATGCTAGATTAAATGATTGGGCTCTTCATTTATTTCTAAATGTTGGTAGTGATTCAGAAGATAATGTTAGTATTTCTTTGAGTTGCTCTCAAACGTTCTACTTCCTTTACTGATTAATTAAGCAATAGGACATGAGATAGTAAGCATTATTGTAAATAAATCATGTGAAAGAGAAATTTACATTCTTAAAGAGCTCTCAGATGTTTTTTGTGTTGTAAAGCATTTTTAAACCCCATAAATGGTTAGGGAATTAGACTTAAAACCTAAAAACCTCCATGATAAAAACTACATGATTTTAAATCTTTACTCTGTATAATCAGGACCCTTACAGGACCGTTTTTGATTCAATAGTGACACTGATGTCTTTAAATCAACTTGTTACAGATCAACTTGTTACAGACCAAACCGACCACCATTTAAAATCTGCCATGACCCAAATAATACAATGTAAATATATTAGAAAGAAATGTTTAATATCAAGCTATGTGATGAATTCGGACAATTCACTATTGTGAAACACTTTCTCGAAGGCTCTTTTTGTTTTAGCATAGTAGTGCACTAAGCAAGCTTTATATAGGAATTGTGGTGAGAGTTCGGTGTGAAAAGCCTTAACTGGCCTACACAGAACCCCGAATTCATTCACTATTCAATATTTTTTGGGAACTAGAATGAAGCTGGTGTCCCAGACATTCTTATTGTGCACAGTTCTGTTGTTTTCCAAATGCTTTACAAATGTATATTTGTGTGCAAACCACTCCTCAAATATGCTGCTAACCATATTTTAACCGACTCATGAGTGAAACAAGGACCACTTTCCTTTTTGTGCCGTGTTCACAACCTGGACAACCAGTAGAGGTCACTGTTGCAGTGAGAGTAAGACCTCCTTAATCTGGCCCCCCACCTGTCAGTTTAGGTTAATGATATGCACATTTATACACATGCCCACAATTATCTTGAAACGTCTGTCCATCCGTTATCTTTTGCTTATTCCTCTACTCGGGTCGCTGTGGGGTTCCCCATGCCTATCCGGGGAGAACGTTTTGGGCGCTGGACAAATACACCCAGGACGGGGTGCCAATCTATCGCTAAACGTCTTTATCTTTAAACAGTAACTAATAAAAGACAGCATTGGTCACGGGGGGCTGCGAAATTGCCATAAATTTCCACTGTAATTTACCAGCACTATGCCTAGAATTTTTGAACAAAGAACGTTTTAAAAGATTACAAACGAATTATACTTTACAAGCATATCATCTAAAGAAATAAATTCACTTGATAATTACAGACTTACCGTCAGTCCATTGGCGCACGCTACTTTTATAACCTGTAAATGAAACTGAAAAGAGTTCGCTGGTAAAGTAATAACAAAGTGTTAAAATAACACTTAATGTTCTGCTTTTCTCATGATTGGCCTGTTGCTATGAAACAAAGTTTCAGTATTAGAACTTTCAAACTTATGCTGTTCTATAACTAAAATAAGACAGGGACGTGTAAGCTTTTGCCTTGAATCTATATTGTTGCATTCCTTATTTATTATTAGTTGTAAACTTTTAAAAACATAAAGTCGACCGTTTGTGTTTTGTTTTTGCACTTTAGATTATGGATGGGCCTGGAGAGAACGAGCAAGACCTGGTGCCAGCCCCTCACCCTCGTTTCTGCCAGGCAGTGAAGACAGGCGGTCCCCCCTACTCTACACTCTTTACTCGTGTCTTTCACAACAAGACCTTTAATGTGTACAAGCTAAAGAAAGCCAAGAAGAAAAACAAGACAGAACGTAGTGTGTAGCCGAAGGTCAGCGTTGCTTCCAAATCAGCCACCTGCCTCCTGCTGCCTAAAAGGAATGTTGAGCGAGTGTGTGTGTGTGTGTGTGTGTGTGTGTGTGTGTGTGTGTGTGTGTGTGTGTGTGTGTGTGTGTGTGTGT
>JAOUQT010328128.1:0-13632 GCA_025769995.1 Xyliphius kryptos
TTCACAGAAGTGTGGTTTACTTGGAGTTACATTGTGTTGTTTAAGTGTTCCCTTTATTTTTTTGAGCAGTGTATGTTAACCTTGTTTACTTTTTCACAATTTTATTGCACTGTAAATTTATTGTTTAGAGGATGTTGTTACCATCTTTACCATCTTTTTGTGTGAAGACATAGTTTGAAGAGATTGGCACTCTGTCCTGAGTGGTCTGGCTCTTGCCCAGCGCTTGAGACGGTCTGTGGATGGACATGGGGAACTTTTTATAGATTTGTAGCTAAAGACTACATATTGATTACTGTTCGTGTTAAAACTGCAAATCCTCACACGTGGTTTCTTTTCTGTTTTACGTTTGAATGACGATAGATGCATGACTCCACCTTCTATTTTTCATATTTACCTCATAATACGTCTGCATGCCTTTTTAATTGACTTCTTAAGAACAAACATTTGGCTGCTTCATCTATAATGGAAGGGTATTGGATATAGTTATTTGGTGTTGCCTGATATGAGTGCAGTCAGTCACTTGGAATGCTGTCTGCATGTGCCAGTACCCACAATTACATCCTGGACGTGTACAGCGTCATATCAGTCTGACTTGTTTACTTTTGCTCTTTAGCTTTGTTTCCTGAGACTTCTAGTTCGTTTTGTCACTGTCTTTGTTCGTTTTGTCTTTTCCAAAGGATGGCGATCTTACTGATGAGGACACAGCTTTCTCAGAGGTCATCATCATCAGTCATCTTTATATTTAATGTATTCGTCCTGGCCAAGAAAAAAGTTGCCGTTCATACTTTTAAGTGTTATGATGTGTTGTTTACCTGTTCAGTGTTCTTTGGAAGGCACAGGCTTATTCCAGGATGGCAATGCCAAGTGATTTAGGATGTATTCAATTTTTTCCAAAACTCGTTTTCACGTAGCTTTACATAAAAATTAAAAAAATGCTAACAATACAATTTGAAGGCGTTGCACGGTCTAGTATTTGACTTTTTTTTTGGCCAGACAGTACATCTTATGTTTATCCACTAATGTACACAAAAGTAGTTTTTGATATTTGTAGACAATTAGTATTTCCTCAGTTCCCATGTGTCAGCTTTGGTCCTTACAGCTGTTCAAGAAAATATTGATGGTCTATATTGATGGTTCAAGGGCGGCACGGTGGCTAAGTGGTTGCCTCTCACCGTTGGGGATTTAGATTTGAATATGTTTTCATGTTCTTCCCGTGTCCGCATGGATTCAAGATAAATTGGCTGCTCCAAATTGCCCCCATATTGTGTATGTGTGTCTGTACGTGTTAGTGTGTGCCCAGTGATGGATTGACGCCCTGTCCTGGGTGTATCTGCCCAGCTCCTGAAACATTCTCCCCTGAACTCTAGTCCTTAGTCCTTATAGTATTAAGTGGAATATAATAACATGAGATACTTGGATACTATGGATGGCACAACAAAATAAGTGAAAACTAAATTTGTAATATTGTTTTGAGATTTAGCTGACAGTGGTGTGAGTTGTTAGATCAAATCGAATTGGATGTAAAAGGCACTCTACATATTTAGGCCAGTGATTTTCAATCACTGTGCCGTATAGATCTTCAGG
The DNA here is from genome assembly GCA_025769995.1 of Xyliphius kryptos. NCBI lineage: Eukaryota > Metazoa > Chordata > Actinopteri > Siluriformes > Aspredinidae > Xyliphius > Xyliphius kryptos. The sequence goes on from JAOUQT010328128.1 coordinate 1,585, forward strand.
TGTGCCATTATACAGGGTGCTGTATCAGCCCTGTGTTCTGACCCCAACAAAGGCATCTGCTAAATAACCAAAATAAATGAATGTGAAGAATGAATCCCTGAAATGCACTTGCAATGTGTCGAGAGGTTTCTGCAACTATTATAGAAGTCTTTTCCAAATTTCTAAAAAAAATTACAAATTTTATTTGTAATTTTTACAAATTTTACAAATTACAAATCTGTCACTGTGGCAGGGGCAAAGAAAAACAGACAGACTGGGACAATAGAAAGTAATTAAAATTAATTAACCCACCTGCTGAAGGTTAATGTCTAGTGTAGCTGCCGTCACGCCACATTATTGTTGCCACAGAAATGCTCTTAATTTTGTATGTCTATCACCAGCTCATAAAGAATGCACACAGATAACAAACGAAAACTTCAGCAGGTTTGTTTGTTCCCTTCAATTATTTCCCTCGGTTCCACCTTCCTCCCCCCCAACTTTTGTCAGTTACGCTCCACCACACTCACCTACACATTCGACCAACGTTAACCAATCAATGGCCTTTGCCTTCTTATGTATACACGCAGGGCAGGTTTGCATTAATTCTAGTCTGTTACACCACCTTTGCTTCACTTTTACATTTTTTCTCGGATAACTTTTGTAAAACAATACGCTTAAATAAAATGTCTCAGTTTATAGATATTGCATAATATTGGAGATTTATTTATTCAGTCTCTTTATCTTCTACTTAATCCTCTACTAGGGCTGCGGGACGTTCCCCACGTCCACCCAGGAGACAATGTTACGGGCGCTGGGCAGATACACGTTGGACAGGGTGCCAATCTATCGCTGGGCACACACACTCACCCACACATGCACGGAGACTATACGGGGCAATTTAGAGCAGGACATTTTACCTTATATCCATGTTTTTGGATTGTGGGAGAAAATCGGAGAACCCGGAAAAAACCCATGCGGACACGGGGAGAATGTGGAAACTCCACTCAGAGTGGGATTTAATCCAGGAATCCCCAGCACTGAGAGGCAAAGGTGTTAACCACTAAGGCCCCATAATATTGGTGAGATCCCCAAGTGGTGGAAAGTAGACCTGAATAAACAAATGGATTGCTATAACTACTGTATATTAATAGAGAAATTATCATCTAAAATAAGTTTGCTCTCGGACTGATATTTTACAGAATATTTTAAATATTTTATAGAAATTTATAAACTCCTTTATAAAAAATAATTAATGTTCATCTACTTTCAAGCAGAAGGTGTTTATTAGACGTTCAATGGGACGGAGCTTTTAGTAAATGTAAAAATCCTTTTTCTTTTTAGTTTTCCATTAATCTGGAGTTTGCCTCCTGTTTTGTGTTTTGCCCTCAGCCTTCAACGTCTTGCTCATTTGATGAAAGCTTAAAGGCAGAGAACGGAGATGGTGACCCCAAATGGCCCGAACTCCCTCCGATTCTAAATCAGAATGAAGACCGAAGACGCAACAAATATCTGAGGAAGGATTACCTCAAGGTACAGTTTACAAATGTTAAAGAGCCAAGTGTGCTATCTTACGAAAGTATAAAACAACATATGTTCAAGTTACTATAAATTCATGGTCTTGATTGAGGAAGAGTAATAGACTGGGTATGATGAGTAACAGTATCCTCTAGCGGTAGGCAGCAGTGTAAACGGCGCCCGGGGAGAAATTAGGGTCAGGTACCTTGCTTATGGGCACTTCAGCCATAGTACTCTGTGAGACTGGGAATTAAACCAACGACCTACAGTTTGTCCTGGCTGTGATTCCTGGACAGCTGGAGGTCTGTCCGTGTTTTGTTTGGTTTTCTGTTTCTGCGAAAGCTTTTACTCTAGATACCTCCCACATAAGATGTCTTGTGATTTGTAAATATTATGATACATCATATTATTACATATTACATCATACAGTGTGTCCACTGCACATTTGGGGTAACGCACTGAATGAGCGCTTGCAGTCTTTTTCATTTTACTGCCATTGCACTTTCCTATTGGAAGCCTTAAAAATGCTTAGCATGAGAAAATTTATCATCTACAGCACGTTTAGCTCTCACAAACTTTGCCATGCTGCACCCTTCTCTAATACCTCCACACCCCAAACTTCGGGAGCCACAGCATTAGTGTAATTATGTGTATGGTGTGTGTTTTATTTTGAGGGCCTGTTTGAATTGTGAACTGCTAAGTAAATGCTGGTATATGGCAGCAAAAAAATCCATCAACGGGAACTATGAACCAGGGATTACTCCTCGTTCAGTAGGAGATTAGACACCACCCAAGTTTTGACAACTGATTATATATTGATCTCTTTCATATACAGTGTTTAATAAAACAAGTTCATGGATTTCAAGTGATGTAATTACAGTATTAGCAACAGCACTGGCATCTCAGAACTCACATATGATGAGGTACTTGTAAGCCACCCTAATTTGACAATACATACCTTAAGGCAGGTTGTCCAGCGGAACTAGGCTAGCCCAGTCTTGTTTCATTTTTAAGTTAAATATGTTTTAAAGGATCCAAATTCTATCCCACACCTGAACTCTGTGAACTCATATATGGGCTTATGGATTCTCACGCAGTTCTTTACCAGGAATGTATTTGTAGATCTATGGAATTAAAACGTAAATATGATTTACATGTAAATCCATCAGGTTTTTTTTGGAAATAAATACATGATTGAGGAAAAAGGCAGTCTAGAATACGAAAATTGGTTAATAAAAAAATACATTTATTTTTTTAAAAAAAAAAAAAAAACAACACAAACTCTAAAGTATTTGAAATGATGAATTAAATTCTCTATTTAAAATTGAAAACTAATTAAAATGTCATGCCTGCAACACATTTAAAAAACACTAAGACAGAATCGTGTTAACCAATAAGTCTCATATAATTATACTTTTTTAAAAAAAAAAATTTGAGACCTAGCAGAATACTTGAGGGGTACTTAACAATTTAAACCCAATAACAAATAAAGTTAAAAGGCAATTGTTATTGAATGAGTGGTAGCTTTGGAGTTTATGTATTTAAACTAGCCATTATGTGTTCTGCGCACGTGTGGTGAACATTTTTAGAGCACATATCATTAAAATCAGTCTCCGAGTTGCTTGTTTGGCAAAATTCCATCTTTTTTAGAAAGAAAAGCAGTGCTGCAAGATCAGACACATTTAGTCAGATGTCCTCTTTGCTCTTGACGTGCATGCCTTACAGCATTAGATTCACTTTAGCCGCCGCACGTCTTGCCCTCTACTCTATCCTCGCGCCATTTACTATACAAGCTCCTCGCTTCTTCTCCTCCAATCTACCTGTGTACCAACTGCTTTATGCCAAGCGCCTCCCGTCTTCCCCTCCACTCTACCTGTGCGCAAATCACTGTACGCCAAACGCATCGTGTCTTTTCCTCCCCACTAACTGTGCACCAATCGCGATTAGCCAAGCACCTCCCATCTTCCCCTCCACTCTACCCGTGCGCTAATCACTATACGTCAAGCTGGTCATGTCTTCCTTCACTCTACCCATGCACCAATTACTATACACCAAACACCTCGCCTGTTCCCCTCCACTCTACATATGCACCAATCGTTACACGCCAATGCCGCCCATCTTCCCCTCTACTCTACCTGTGCGCCAATCCCTATACGCCAAGCGGCTCATGTCCTCTTCCACTCTACCCATGCGCCAATTGCTATACGCCAAGTGTCTCATGTCCTCCCCACCAGTGTTCCTGTGCGCCACTCGCTATACACTAAGCGCCTTGCGTCATCCCCTCCACCCTATATGTGCGCCAATCGCTATATACCAAGCGCCTCCCATCTTCCCCTCTACTCTACATGTGCGCCAATTCCTATACGCCAAGCGGCTTATGTCCTCCTCAAGTTACCCATGCACCAATTCCTATACGCCAAGCGTCTTGTGTTTTCCCCCTTCACTCTACTTGCGCATCAATCGCTATACGCCAGGCGGCTTGCGTCCCACCCCCAGTCTACCTGTGCGCCTGTCGCTATTTGCTAAGCACCTTGCGTCTTCCCCTCCACTCTAAATGTGCACCAATTGCTTTACGCCAAGCGCCTTGCGTTCCTCATTCACTTTACTTGTGCGCCAAACGGCTCGCTTCCTCCCCTCCAGTTTACCCGTGAGCCAATTGCTATACGCTAAGCACCTTGCGTCTTCCCCTTCACTCTACCCACGCGACAGTCGCTATAGAGATGACCAACACCAAGCGCCTTACATAGTTCACACATAAAATAATTAAATGAAAATGAATATTAGGTTTTTAAATGCAAAGTTGTGTGAACATTTCAAAGCAATCAGAGATTTAAGCATTTTTCGGAGATTTAAGATTTTGAACAAACTAACATTTACATTTTATTTATGTGCATTAGAGAAAGATTAGCAGGTGTTGATGGGGTACATGTGTTTGATTGACAAAAAATGCAGCTGAAAGGTTATGTTTCTTTAGATTTTAGTGTTAAAGCCCCTGTAATCCTTTTGTTAACATTTTCCACAGAGGTGTAATACCTGTCTGTCAGCAAACCCCACATTCCATTGCATTGATGTAAGCGAATCAGATCAGTGCTGACGAGTGTTGTCATTATATTTACATTATAGTATCTGCAAGTAATTGGGCTTAAGAGTCTGGTTTAAGGATCCCACATTTTATTGCCGTCGCCATTTAAAAGATGAGATATCAGACTTCAAACAGCAAATAAAATTCTTTGTATTTTTTTTTATCCATGCATGTACTTGTTTTATGGTTTTAGATCATTTTTTCTCTTGGCTTCTCACTTTAAAACAATTGTGAGAATATTCAGTTCTCAGAAAGATAGTAACACAAATAATCCCATCCACCTGCCTGTGCTTTCAATTCTATCAGATTTTGTGCCAATCATCTGTACCAGTCTGTTTTTTAATTTTTTTATTGCAATCATGTACGAGCATATCTGACTCAAATTTCTGATGGTTCTTACATATCTTGGTAACACAGGACCATAGAATACCTGCTGTTCCTTTCAAATAACATTATAAACCAGGGGTCATTTTTTATGGATCTAGATGGAGGTTTGTCCCTAAATAAAGTTATTTAGTAAATTTTTTACATACAAAACTATTTTAATAACTTACTAGTAGAAACCCCTGTGAACCATGTGAGAATAAAATTGATTTGGAGAACCATATTAGGGTAAAAAGACTCCTTTAAACAATTTGCAAGACGCAACCCTAAAATTCACGTCAAACATGTAATTACGTTAATGTATTTGCATCCACCCAAATTTCCTGTTGCATCATGTCTGTACCCTGTAGTCCATAAATAACTGAACAGTTTGTCCTTTTGCTTGGTTACGTTTTTTTTTTTTTTTTTTTTCTTTTGCTTGGATTTAAGACTTCTGATTAAAATCCATTGGTTTATGTTTTCTGGGTTAAATTCATTTGATACTTTTTTAAATGGAACAAACATCTACATTTTTAAATGCACCTGAACTATTTATTTAGAGCAGTTTGATTTTGGTAATTACAGAGAACAACAAGGTCCTGCATTTGATTCCTCAATATGTTCACATGTTCTCCCTGTATTTGAACTGATTTCATCCAGGAGCTCGAACTTTCTCACACAGTCCAAAAAAAACTAGAGGTATTAAATTGTTCCAGATTGTGAGTGTTCAATCATTCATTCGTTATCTTCCGCGTAATCCTTTACTAGGGTCGCGGTGAGGTGGGGGAAATGTTTCAGGCGCTGGGCAAATACATCCAGGACAGGGTGCCAATCCATCGCTGGGAACACTCAATCACACAGCCACACAGACAAACTCTATGGGGCAATCAAATGGGGCATTCGGTGTTCCTTGAATTCATGTTTTTAAACTGTGGGAGGAAACCGGAGAACCCATAGGAAACCCACGCATGGCTGTCCTACACTGATGCTTCCCAGCCGCTCAAGGAGGATGAGTCCCCCACTGGGCCTTGGTCCTCCCAAGGTTTCTTCTTAAAAAATAAAGTTTTTTCTTGCCGCTGTCGCTTTGGATGCTTTTTGGGGGTTTGGGCTTTGAACTCTGTAAAGCTGCTTTGTGACAAAGCACTGTTGTAAAAAGCGCTGTATAAATAAATTACTTGAACTTGTCTGTGGAAAATTCATGAAACACACACACACACATCAATAGAAAGTTTACAATTGATTAAAATTTAGCACCTATCACGAATTTAATTTCATTTGCTGTCGGTAAAATCTGTTGTTGGTATTCACAATTATACGACTATTTATGTTGTTATTTTTTTTCTCAGTACAAGTGCCAGAGTGCACGAAGAAACTCAGCCGAAACTGACTGTGAGGTAAGACTATGCTTTTTAAAAACTGTATGGAAAATGTTCCATTTCAGCATTAAAACGCTGCTTTTCTTTTTTTTTTTTTTTTTTCTAATCAGTTTTCATCACTGGTGTATAAATATCACTTTGGACATGCTGTGTGATGTTTTTCTTCAAAACAACTTTCCCTTGAAAACTAGAGATTTAATCAATTCTCAGCTTTCTGTACATCTTGTTTTTCCCTACCAGTTTTTTTTCTATCTAAATTTCTACTATTGTACAGAGGTATACTCCTTAGTAATAATAAAGTATTGATGTTAAAAGTGTTGCGCAATTTTAAAATTGGATATCTAACAAGCTTATAAAGCAGTTACGATCATAATCAAAACTCTTCACATTCACAACCAGTTTAGATTACATTACAGAAGTTATAATCAACTCTGGTTAATGGCCCAGCAATCTAATAGCTCTTGGACCCCTAGTCCATGACATTAAGTTGTTGGAAGTGGTTGGAATGCCACCTTGAATCCCACATTTGGTAAAATTAATTGAAAAAAAAAAAAAACCTAATTTACTCATTATAGTATTGCAATGAATAATATAGTTTCATTACTCAGATTTCCAGTGTGTTACTTTAGGTCAGCTTATTCGACACCATTTCATAATTCAGAAAATGAGACCTTCTCTGGTAATTGTGCACCTATTCCAGCAAATCAACATAAAATCACTAAGTGTTTCTTTGCGGTTACCCTGTGCCGCTGCTGACAAAATGACATTTCGCGCAACTGAACCCTTAAGTAAACCTGTGGCTGCGCTTGTCCTAACCTACAGTGCGAATTCTGCTGCTAAAATACTATCTCTACTAATGTAAACAGCAGATAAATTTGTTTTAAAGATATTGATATTTAGAAATAAATATAAACCTTTAAATTAAAAAAGCTATTTAAAATCCATCCAGGTTAAAGACTATGTCAACGTGATGGAAAGATTCATATCATGCTTGTCGTGCCACACGCCTGATGAGGCATCACTAAAACACTACACATGATGCCAAAATTCATGTTTACATTTAAACAAGTAATAAACATTTTGGTCATGTAATGCACGTCGCACGTAGACCGGAGTACAAATTTGCCTGAAGGAAATACACTGCGGTATGCTTTATTAACTTTAACAGATGAAGTACTGGTGTTTTAAAAATTTTTTAAAGATTTTATTTAGCAAAGTAGAGAACCCTGGTAACGGCACTGTTCAACTTAAACTGTAGGTTTATGTACGACCTGAAAATCCTAATTGGAAATTCAGATAATAACAGTGTGTTTAAAAACTTGAGATGAGGACAAAATCTTTAGAATGGTTTATATTTCCATACATTGGAATCATTGCATATTGTTTTCTTATCCAAAACATTAAGATAAATGTATATAAATTTTAAGTACTTTACAGTAACTAACAGAAAACTAGCATTGGGTTGTTTAAAAAAATCAGTGTTGGCAGTTGTTTGTACAAACTCAATCTATTCACATTTTCTTTTTAGCATTCCTGTCAATCACTGTGAATCAATGTAATATTTTGTTGTATAATCGCAGTTTTTTACAACTGCTCCACATCTGTTTTGCATTAAGTCTTCCAGACCAGTAGTTTGAACTACATCCCACAATTCCTTTGCATTTCTTGGGTTTGCCTCAGAAACTGCAATTTACATGTCACTTTCTATCTGAAGGTCCAGGGATTGGGCTGGCCAAGCTAAAACCTCAATTTTGTTGGACTGAAACCAAGATTTTGCTCGTTTACCGCTGTGTTTTGGGTTGTTGTCTTGTTGGAACAGTCATTTCAAGGGTATTTTCTCTTCAGTGTAAGGCAACATGACCTCTTCCAGTATTCTGATATATGCAAACTGGTCCACGATCCTTGGTATGCGGTAAATGAGCCCAGCACCATATTAAGAGAAACATGCCCATGTCCTGATGTTTGCACCACCATGCTTCTTTCTGCAGAGTGTACTGTGGCTTGAATTCAGAGGTTGGGGGTCGTCCGATGACCTGTCTGCGGTCTTTGTATACAAAAAAAACAATTTTACTTTCATCAGTCTACAAAATATTTCTCCGTTTCTAATTTGGACAGTTGAAGTGCTTTTCGAGCAAATTGTATTCGCTTCTGTACATCTTTTTTTTTTTTTTTTTTACGTCTTTTTTTTGAACAGTGGGACTTTGTGGGGACGTCTTGCTAATAGATTAGCTTCACACAGGCGTCTTCTGACTGTCACAGTAATCACAGGTAATTTGAGACTTTGGTCATCCTGGAGCTGACCATTGACTGAGTCTAGACCATTCTGGCTATTCTTCGATCCATTTGAATCGTAGTTTCAAATTCAAATTTTAGCACCGGATTTATTTTATGGGCATATGGAGTACGCAGGTCTCTAAGTGCTAGCATGTGACGCCTAGCCATGTTTGTATTGCCTTCTAACCACCTTATATTTATATTCCCTGAATTATGGTTGCTTGTGGTTCAGTCACCAGATCAAATGTAGGCTTCTGAAAGATTTTAATTGCCCTATTGATCTTTAATGTTTTATTGATACCCTGTTGATCAGCATGTTGCAGTTCTTCCTTTCACCTGACAGTGTCAGCGGAACTGTAAATTAACTCTGTGTTTTATGTGCCTTCTTTCCCCCCTTTTTTCCCCTTCTCCATGTTGACATAACCTGACACAACTATGACTGCTTAAAAAAAAGACTTGTTTCGTTTAAGGAATGCCAATAAGAATAACTTTTATTATTATTATTGGGAAATACACTATAAAACTAGGGTTATTAACTAGGCATTTAATTGTTGACTAATTTTTATGCACGTCAGGGCCATATGAAACCAGGCAAAACCAATACACTTTTTAATAAAAAAATACAGTACATACCATGCATCCATTTCAAATGAATTGCAGTTCCTTTTTTATTTCCTTAAGAATTATTTACTAATTAAGAACTGTTTGGATAACCCTGCCCTGAAGTAAAAGTGAATGTGAATTATAGAGAAGAAACATACAATCAAATGGGGCTCAGCAGCGCAGTTCAGATTGAATGAAAGATCAAGTGTAACAAGTGCGCGATTGGTGATGCAATGATGAAATATTGGATGTACCTGAGTTTAGAAACAGAGCTTAATCTGCTTGTTGGTGATGAAAAAACATGTTAAGTTCATTACTAATTGCCATCATAACATGTAGTCTCTTTCTCAAGGCTACTATCAGGCCACTCTGAGTATGGGCTGTATTTCTAATCAATCACCCTGCAGTACATTTGCAGTGCTTTCTGGGTTTCTTTTTTGCCTTCGTTTTCTCGTAACCCAAATGACATAATATTGTAAATTGCGGCTGTTAATAACCACACAGGGTATTCTTGGGCTCTAATTCACACACGTAGGATAAACATGCCCTATAGTAATTCGGAATGTGCCTATCACTCTTATGCATTGCATTGCTCTTATGCCCCCCAGTGCAATGCTTATCAGTGGCAAAGAGTCTGTTTTGTCAGCAAGACTTCTAAACTTTTCAAAAACCACACCCCCCCTGAAGCGAGCCTTTCTGATGGTATGAGAAGAATTGTGATTTATGCCAATGATGTTCCCTACTCAAGTGTAATTACCAGTAGTTAGAATTAAATTGGTATAACAATTTAAAGATGTAATTGCAAAGTTAGATTTATTGCAATAAACAGGAAAAGAAAAGGTTTAAACTTCTAATCTTTAGTTCCTTTTTTAACATTGATCCATCCATACATCTATTTTCTTCTGCTTATTCCTCTACTAGGGTCGCAGTGGGGTCCCCCATGCCCATCCAGGGGAGAACATCTTGAGCACAGGGCAGATACACCTAGGACAGGGCGCCAATCCACCGCACACGCACATATCCACACACCCTATACAATTTGGAGCATTCAATTTACCTGAATGCATATTTTTTTGAACTGTGGGAGGAAACCAGAGAACCCAGAGGAAACCTCACAAGGACACAGGGAGACCATGGAAACTCTACCCAGATTGAAAGTCGAATCAGGAATCCCCAGCGCTGAGAGGAGAACTTGCAGACCACCAAGTCACCATGCCACCCGTAAACATCAGTGTAAAATTTGAAAAGGAATAAACAGCAAAAATTTATCAATATATTTTCCCGGTCCAGAGCTGGCGTTACATCTTCCTCGTCTTTTAAATTAATATTGCAAGCCAAAAAATGACCTTAACCTTAAAATATTTATTTAAAGAAAAATCTGATCCAAGAAGGTGAAATATAAAAACCTTGGAGGTACGATTATTCTATTCATCTCAGTAACTAGTGCTGATCAATTCTAAAAAAAAAAAAAATTTTGAAGAATAACCCAGCTACATTCAGTTCTTAGAGACATCACTAGATCCTGGATATTTAAAGATTTCTTTTCATAAGCAGTCATTAAAAAAAAAGAGTAAAGGTTTGAGAGTAATCTTATACTTTGTAAAACGATTTCTCCAAACACCTGCAGAGCTTTGAATACATGATAAACATTTGGATGAATGAACCCCAGCAAAAAATGCATCACTATCCACACTAGCATTGTAGGTAGAATCTGTTAAATCTTTAATCTATAACCTGCAAAACTAATAGCAAATAGTTAGATAAGCAAAGTTTAAATTACTTCCAACAAATCAGTAAAACTGAATAGCTAAGCCTTTTATATACACTATGCATGTGTGTGTGTGTGTGTGTGTGTGTGTGTGTGTGTAAGAAAAATACAGAGATAATGGTGTTTTCTGGAATCCTTCCCATTAATCAATAAAGATTCCCTTCAGCTTAATGCCTTCAGTATCACATGACCTGCCTGTGTAGTTTAGTTCCTGAGCCAAACGTCTCCAGCACACTGATGTGGGTGGAATTGCGTATATTTTGGAAAATTCTGATAAGGTCACAAATACGATGTTTTTAATTTATCATGTGTCAGCTTACTGTAGTCGTAAGGGGTGTTTATATAACTTTAGACAAATAGTAAGCATACAGAGAGGAAAACGATGGGAAAATCCAGTCGAGCATTTCACATCGAATTAATTAAATAAATCTGAGATTTAGAATAATGAGATCGATATCAGGGTTTGTAAGGATTTCGGTGAGGAAAAGAAAGGAGCTTCGTTCCCTCATGCATCAGAACAACAGCGCAGTTTGCAGGTGGGAATGTTCAAGTCTGGGGATGTTTTGCCTTTTCTGGAGGTGGACACCTGCACTGTATTGACAACATGCTGACAAAGGAACATTACCACTCCATTCTTCAAAGAGCTGCCTTCCCGGGGAAGGGGAAGCAACTTCAGACGATTTTAAAACATCTTAAAACCATGCTGCGAGAATGGATCACTGGGTTTTGCACTCAAGTTTGTACCCAAATGCACTCTGTCGTTACAGCAACAAGTAATCGTGTAATTGTATTCTTGTTATAAATACATTATTGATTATGAACTAAAACTTGAATATAAACAAGCGAATGGTAGTTATACAGTCAAACACAACAGTATAAATTAAACTTAAACCGAAATACAAACTCCGATTAATTTAAATGTGTACTGTTTAAAGAAACATGAAAGAAAGTAGAAGGGAATGGTAGGTCACTGGTTAGGGTGTTGGACTATCAATCAGAAGGTTGGGGGTTCAAATCCCAGGTCCACTGAAGTTACCAATGAGGGTCCTTGAGCAAGACCCTTAACCCTCATTGCTCCAGGGTTCTGT
>JAOUQT010328152.1:0-13630 GCA_025769995.1 Xyliphius kryptos
ACTGCATATAGGAATGTAATTTTGGTTAAAATAAAGCGGTTTCAAAAGTAAAAAAAAAAAAAAAAAAAGTCCACTTCACTTCAGGTGCCTGAATGTTCTTTCTGTTGGCAGCAAGGTTTCACATGCCCTATTGGGAACTGGGCAGGAGTAGCGCTAGGTACTCAACCCCAAATGGAGTGGCAGACATCGTTACAGTTCTTTCTCCGGGGCCAAGAACTGCTACACTAAATGTAACAAGTGGTGTCATCACTGGGAGAAAATTTGCTTAGTGGGCTGAAAACACACAACAAAATCCTTACAATTTCCCGGAACCCAAGTAACATCTACTTAATGGTGGCCTGTCTGGAGCCTGTCTAATAGGCGCACAGAGAACAGTCGAATGGTTGCACCCATCACCATAATATAATTCATATTGATTTGGTTACATAAAAAATGTGCATTATACATGCAGAACTTTGAGCCTAGTTTAAGCTGTGTTCACTTATTTTTCGACATTGATTAGAGCATACAATTTTCTTCGTGGTCAACAAACCATCGCATGAGTCTGCTTGCTGAACTTAAATCAGAATCTTATTTAAATCTTAGACAACAAACTTTTTATTACTGCTGTCATTTAAGTCAAGTAACTCTCTTCTTTCTATTTTTGACTTTTGTCAATTTTTAAGGTATTACACTGGTATAATATTTGTCCCAAGTGTAACTTCATGTTACATTAAAAAAAAATGAATTTAAAAGAGAGTTATTACTACATGTAGGATATCAGTTTCACTTTGTTTTCCCTTAAATGAAGCATATTTGTAATCAAGCACTTGGCAGGGCTAAGCATCCGTTGAGGAACAGATCGGACACAGTGTGGCTCTGCAGCAGGCAGCTTGTGCTAGCAGGATTCTCCTCTACTTGAGTTCTTCAGCAGTGGGAAATGAACCAGACCTAACACCCCACTGAGTATGCAAACTACTAGCTGTGGGTTTTGAACATGGTTTTCTCTGTATGTCAAAGCATATGTGGATACAATTTCAATTTTGAACACAGGAAAATAAAGATTTCCAAAAAATAAAAACAAAATGATATGAACACAAGAATAGCGTGATGAAGTGAGTAAATGGTTTAAATTCACTATGAAATTTATTATATTTTTAAAAACTTGTCAGCCTTTTCAACTAATAACCCAATTGTAAATTAGTACTGCACTGTAGAAAAACTTTTAAGTGCTGGTATAAGTGCAATTATAAGCAATTTAGCCAATTTAAATTAGAATCTTTTTTGTAGTTTTGATAATTGTGTCTAAAGTTTTGCTGTTAAATATTCTGGTCATTTGTGTGATTTTGCTGTTTATTCTTTCATGAATATATGAGCCATACTTAACATACAAATTTATAGCTTGCAAAGCCTGCAGTGATTTAATGCTACAATATAAGTTGATAAGTGATAATAATGGCAAATTGTCTTATTTTTGTTTGTCATTTATTTAAATTTAAAGTTACATAATTAATATTTACATTTAGACTATAGGTATATTCTTGCTCATCAAAAAATAACAATAACTTTATAATGCTACCACCAGGGTTCGAATAACAAAATTATCTAATTTTAGTCCTTTTTGCCTTGTTTCGTTTTTCTGTTGTGTGTCTAAATTATATCTAGAAAACTGCAAATATAAAGTGCAGCAGCAAAAATTTAAGGACATTTCACATGTAGGTTTTAACAGTGTGAGAAATGGCTTTTGTGTCTTGAATTTACCCTGAGCTTTCTACTGACGTAGACTACTACACCACTACTACTTTTGGGTTTCTTTACACCCAAACCTGATAGTTCAGAAAATTATCAAGAGAAGGCCAAGAGTCAACTGGGAACTTACTCTCCATGGGCAGCAAGGCAGTTTTAACGGGTTGTAAAACAATAGAAATGTATAGATCACATACAGATACACACATTTGATTGAACATACAGTTCAACCAAATACAAATTTAATCTTACAAGCTTAACGTAAAGTTTAGTCATTAAAGTATTACATATCATTTTTCTGGTCCTCAGCAGCAATGTCACTGCATCATCATGGCATAGTTGCAGATGCAGAGTTTGCAGTGGATTGTAGCAATCAAAACTATTGTACAAGTTGTATTACTTTGTTAATGGCTGTTTGTGAAAGCATAAATCCCTTTATTCAGAAAAAAAACTGCATGTGTGAGTCATACTTTAACTTGAATTCTGTCACATTGTGTAAAAAAATCTATTTCTGTCTACTACGAAATTACGAAGCTATTTTCCTGTCTTCCCTGTTGGTAAACCAGTTCTTCGTCTTCTTTCATAACAATGCCAGAGAACTGCGCCAATGACAATTACTGGACAGAACTTCGATTTTAATTGGACTAGTGGCTTTGCAAACCTGCTAGGATGGCTTGACTGAACTGTTTTTCTATGTTTGTAAAATAGACTTTAAATCATTACACAACTCCAGGGTTGGGTCTAAAAATATCTGAATCACAGACTGATGTTAATAATCTTTTGTCCAAAAATACTAATTAAATAATTCCAATTGTTTGATTTCCCAGTTGCGCCATTTCCATTTTTCTTTTCTTAATTTATCCAATCACATTTCAGCATCATTGTTTGCCAGGTTCAAATATTTCTGCCTTGGCTTACAATAATTGACCCGAAAGCACTGCAGCATTAAATGAGTGTCGCTCAACCCGTTGCTTTTACCAATTAGATATTAAATTGGCAACACCAAAGCCTTCTAACAGGTGCATGCTATTCATGTCAGCGTATTCATGCCATCCAATTAAAAAGTACTTTTTGATGAACTGACATGTTTATCCAATTTAAATGTATTACAGAAATGCAACTCGACTTCCAGCATTAGCTTCAATAGAAAATGACTATTTAATGGAACTCATTAAACTATTTTTAAAGAAAAAATGGGGATAGAATTTGTATACAAATAATCAGGATTTAATCTGGATTTTGGGTGAGTTTTATATTTCCACATAACTATAATTTTATGAAGTCATTGTTGGTAATTTGTAAATGTAACGGGGTGAGTACGAAGACGAGACAGGATTTCACAGACTCAGGAACAGGCTTTATTCACACATTATTTTAAATCTATTAAAACACACGTGTCGCCCGATGCTATTTGCCATGCGCTTATGTTTCAGCAGCTCATGTCGATCTCTGCAGTTTGTAAGGGCTGCACACTTTCTTAGTGCACACACTGAGAGAAAATAAATGCTAAAGCCTTAACGCCTGTCTGTTCACATTACAAATTTATTAAGAAACAAGGGTATAAATCCAATGATTAATAAGCATTATAAATAAAAATAATTATTTACATGTAAAGAAATCTTTCATATCAAAATATTAAAGGGCAACATTTACCTTACTCGGTTCTAAAAACCAAATAATTTATTAAAAGAAAAATTTCCCTATTAAAGGTTTAATAGAATTCAACAAGGAAGCCTATAAAAGAACAACCAACAGGACCTCTTACTCCAATTCGAAGGCATTATAACACAAATCATGCATAAACATAACTAGCTAGAATAAAAAAAATGTTCCATTAGCAGAAACACATAATAATGCATTCTCCTGACAATTTGAAAGCAAGCGGTGGTATTTTTTATTTGAAGACCACACAGACGTGTATGTCTGCGGTAACCTCTCTGTCATGCAATAACAGAGTTTAAATGTGGCAATATGACCTGTTTATTTTGAAACTTGTTCTTGAAATACATTGACTTGTATACATTAACTCATAATTGTCCTTGTTGGGAGCTCATGATCTACATTTAATTATTTTGTGAAGAAGAGTGTTAATCCTATAGCATTTAAATTCATTTTATCACTTTTTTTCCCCTCCTGTTTAGTGTTGCCTGTGCTAAGGCTCTAATTGACAGCCATAAATTAAAGTGTATTTGTGCATGAGATAAAAATATACTGCTGGCCGTACCTCTCTACAATCATTGGCTGTAACATAGGTACTCTCAAACAAAACAATTTTAAAAATAGCACGTCCTTAGTTCTTTAATTTAAATATTGCTCCTGTTGTTTCTTCTTTAAGGATACTAAATTATGCACTGTTCTCAGTGACTCAGACTGACTTTCTTCCCTCTGTTTGCATCCTTTCTTTCTGTAGTGCTTTCATCTAACAAGGTAAATAGTGAACGATGTGAGGTTCTTTCACCCTGACCTCTATCCAGCGCAGCATGTGAGGCTGTGGTCTCTGAGGTGCACCGGATCAGGTGAATCGGGAACCTTCATAGGGTAAAGTCAAACTCTGACCCTAAGAGCCACCAAAGCACTCTTACAGAGACATTGTAATTTATTTTAGCACCTGCTACAATGTGCACTTAACTCCTTGCTGAAATCTTACAGTATAACCTTTAAACTCAGCTTTAGCACATTGGGGATTCCATGAAGCAAAGCAACATTCTTTTGATGTATTGATAGTATAAAGAAGGAAACTAAACATTGCTAATAATACAGATACAGATAGACTGGGGGTTGGGTGTGGGTTTAAGTGTGGCAGAGTG
The DNA here is from genome assembly GCA_025769995.1 of Xyliphius kryptos. Taxonomy (NCBI): domain Eukaryota; kingdom Metazoa; phylum Chordata; class Actinopteri; order Siluriformes; family Aspredinidae; genus Xyliphius; species Xyliphius kryptos. Next base: position 4,533 of record JAOUQT010328152.1, read on the forward strand.
CTAGGGAAATGAATTTGTCAATGTCAGATGAGGTAGTATGTAATAAAAAAATAAAAAAAAACAAGTAGCAAGCATTGATTCAACACAGATTGTTAGAATGGCAATGGTAAATTACTAGATTAACTACGTGTTTCTTTTTAGATTTATTTATCTTAAACCAATATGCATGTTCTATAAAATAAAGGTAAAAAATGTCCATTCTTGGCATGCCAAGTTAATAGTTGTAATAGTTGGTTGCAATAAATATCTTGGTCAATTTATGTACCACAAGCAAAAAAATGTTTAGTGGCAACCTACTGAGTGCTAGTGATGAGTTGATTGTACTACATTGGAATAAGCTTTAAGTTAATATAAACTAGCTGACCATTTAATTAATATGATAAAACAGGATAATTCATAAATCTAAGCTTAGAGTATATTTCTATGCTGGATCTTGGTATTGCAAGGCAAAACTATTGCAATATTTACTTATTACATTAGTTAACACTGTACTTTACAGTGTTTTTAGGTTATGATTTCAATCATGGGACAGGAATCTACACCATGTACTGTACTTTTACTCACACACATACATAGAAATGGTTATAATATACAATCCAGAGTCAGAACAAACAGGCTTTCACAAAATGCAGATGGTACCGCTAGATATCAGTGGCATAAAGGTATATGAGCATCAGATTGTCTGTCACATTTACTGTCCAAGTGCATACATGATTCAAAAGAGAAGAAAAGCAGAAGACACAAAATAGAAAGAGATTAAAGGTGTGTGTGAAAATAAAAAAGCCAAAACAAAAATGAATGATCAGAACAGGACTGTAAGCATTTTTTTTTTTTATCACTTTTGACCTGATTACCTCAGAACAACCACATTACACCTCTGTAATGACCTGTGAAAATAATACACACACAAACACAGAACATTTGTAAGTCACAATGAGTTATTTAGCAAAAATTATATCAATTAAAATTTAGTAATAACATTAAGTATATGAATTTTTTTTTTATTGTATTTTTTTTCTTTCTTCTTCTTCTTCTTCTTCTTCTTCTTATTATTATTATTATTATTATTATTATCATTATTATTATTTCATCCATCTATTATCTTCCACTTATTCCTCTACTAGGTTTGCAGGAGGATTCCCCCATGCCCATCCAGGGGAGAACATCTCGGGCGCTGTGCAGATACACCCACGACAGGGCGCCAATTCATTACTGGGAACACACTCTCCCACACATCCACACACACACAAACACACACTATTTGGGGCAATTTAGAGCATTAAATTTGTAATCAATGAGGCTAATGTGCTAACCACCTAGCTGGCTTGCCGCCCAGATTGTTTAGTATTTTTTACTATTAAATTATTAAATACAAATAAATAAGAAAAAGAATCCTGTATCTCACGAGCTCAGAAACCAAACACACAAACGAATGAATGCAGATAAAATAATTAGCTTTTTTCATGAAGCGAAATTACTTACATAGTAGCAGATTTATTTTTATAAAACTACATATAATTGGTTATACGGGAATCTCTCGCTATTTTAATAATTAAATTGTAGCCGCATGGTGTACAACTTAATAATTGTTTCGCATCACCTTGATGTCCACATGGTCTTCACCAAGGTCGCTAACTTAAGTCCTTTAAAAAAGGTTTAAAGATGTAATCTGAATTCAGTTATCATAAATCAGGACCCTTTGTGCCTTTTGCTTTTATACAGCCTGCCACATTCTTTCATACAACCTTCATACATGCCACTTTTTTTTTTTTTTTCAATCTGTTACTATATGCTTTTGTTACTTATCACACTATGTTGCCAGTTTTAAGCCTTTCTGGTTCTTACACATTTTGCCACAGGTACACTATATACTTAATTTTTTCGCTGTACTAGGTCAGTAGAATTATGCCCCCTCCGACACACACACACAAATACCAACCCCCTAGAAAATGGCAACTGCTTTTGTGTGCTAATTTATTTTGTGATCATTACCTTTCTTGGCCTCCATCAAATAGGATCAACCTGGTTGTTTCAACTTTATATCTAACCCTGTTTTATCTAACCATTTGTTATTGATTTATTTTCATGATATTATGCTAGGACTCAGCAAATCTTTATCACATAAGATTATAAAGTTTTTTAACCGAACAGACTTGAACAACTTTGTAACTCGGTTTGTGTGTAATTAAAGGAAGGAATGCTTGTTTTATCTTCCAAAAATATCCATCCATTATCTTCTGCTTATTCCTTTACAAGGGTCACGATGGGGTTCCCCATGCCCATCCAGGGAAGAACATCTCGGCGCTGGGCACACACACCCAGCACAGGGCGCCACTCCATCCCTGGGCACACACACACACACACACACACTCACTCACACTATACAGGGCAATTTAGAGCATTCAATTTTACCTGGAATCTATTTTTTTAGACTGTGGGAGGAACCTGGAAAAAACCCACGCAGACACGGGAAGAACATGGAAACTCCACCCAATCGGGAACCCAGAACCCTCAGCGCTGAGAGTCGAACGTGCTAACCACTAAGCCACCGTGCTGCCTCTTCCAAAAATAATTGCAGAAAACCTAACTTTATGTAACTGACAGCCTATATACCTTTACAAAACGTTATTTAAATGTGGTGTACGAAACATTTACATTAGACTGCTTAAGCCTACCCTGCTTATAAACGCTTTGTACTTCTTATGAACATGAGAGGGCAGAGGAGGGTAAACATGAGGAGAAACCGATGCCTTCATGCTCCAGTTCCTTCTTATCGATTGGGCTCTGTTGTCTCCTATCAATATCTCCTTGCCTGTAATACAGCTGCCTGCAGGACAAGCTTGTTAACAGGGTGAGACAAATAACACAATTTCTCCAAACACCAATTAAATTCAACGAGAGGAAACCTGTCTGTATCCCTTCTGCTCAGACTAGCAGGCTCCTTCTTCGTGCTGTCCTGACATTGCGACTAATTTGACTTATAAAGGTTGGAGGATAGTTTAGGCTTGTACCAGGTCATTGGCTAATTGCATTGCATTTCCTTAAATTTGAATTTAAAATTGTCATGTCTGGTTATTACATTATTTTAGTATGCATCGTAGTGCTGACTTAATATGCTGTGGAACCCAATAAAAAAAGACAAAAATATTCAAGTCATTTTAATGAGTCCATAGGGGGAAATGGCTTATAAAAAATAACAGAAGCGGTTGTCCATTCTTTTTTTTTTTTTTTTTTTTTTTTTTTTGACCCATATATTTTTTTTTTTTGATTATTTTTTTTTTTTTTTTTACACCACTAATAATAGTGGCTTCGCCTTTCAGCGCTTCGAATCCCAATCTGGGTGGAGTTTCCATGTTCTCCCCGTGTCTGTGTGAGTATCCTCAGTGTTCTCCGGTTTCCTCTCACAGTCCAAAAACATGAATTTAAGGTAAATTGACTGCTCTAAATTGCCCCTTATAGTCTGTGAATGTGTGTGAGTGAGTGTGTGCCCAACATTAGTTTGGCGCCCTGTCTTGGGTGTATTTGCCCAGTGCCTGAAATGTTCTTCCCTGGATGGCCATGACTCTAGTAGAGGAGTAAGCGGAAGATAATGAATGGATGGATAATTTAGTGTGTACAAAAAACTACAATTAAGGATTTACTACTGTACATTGTTAGCATTAAGACGTAAGCTTTGAGGGTGACTGTCAAATAAGCCATTAAATATTTCGCATAAGACAAAGAACCGTTGCAGTTCATGAAAATATATCTGAAATAAACTAAAATGTTTTAATGAAAAGTTTATTTTTATTTTTGATTTTTTTTTCATCTCTCCCAATTGTTCAAGTGCTGTGATTTGTGGATAAACTGGCATTCTAATTATTGGATAGGGCTAAGCAGAGATATAGCTGGACATATAACTGGTTAACACTGCCTAGAAAAACTGTATACTGACAATATACTTTTCAGTTAATTAACTTTGTTCCTCGGTTACATCCCGGTTGAGTTGTTCTGTTTTGTTATTGGTTCCTTTGTTCGTCATGTGACACTGACTTTTGTCATATATACCCTCCATTTCCGTATGTCCCTGTCCTTGATCGTTTTATGTTACGTGTGTCGGTTCCCTTTGTTTTGCACCTGGTGTTTTGGCCGTTTTTTATAAAACACCTTATTTACCAACCTGGCAACCTGGCTCTTCTCTGCACGGTGAGCGCTCGCTCGGGTTCCAGCGTGCATTCGTAACACATTTTATTTGCCTGGCCTATTGTCCTTTATACCTTCCTTGGTGTTCAACCTCATAGAGCTTAAGCCCATAAGCCCTTTCCATAGCCTTTGCCACTTCTTATTGTGGCAAACACTTTCAGTTGCTGTACTTTTGTCTCTCATCATTTTTGCAGATATCACACTTCTTTTTTGACAACTTTTTACTTCTTTTCTTTAACTCCAATAATCTTTACTCTCTATTGTCGCATTTGCTTAGTCTTCAGGGGATTTAAGCTGGGAACATTATAAAGCTCCTTTTAAAATAATATGCTATTGTAAAAAAAAAAATGTAAAATACACTATTTTATGTTTGCTTTTCTCTTTACATCAATTACAAGGCTCTTTAAGTACCCATACAAAATCTTTAACTCAATAAAGAAAACTTTTTGTGGAGCATATGCATTGATCACATTCATTAACACTCCATCAATTGACAGCTTTACACCCATCACTATGCTAGACAGTATTTTCACTTCCACCACATTCTGTACTTACACCTACCCCATATTGCCATTATGCCCACAATATTACAGTTAAGGGTTTAAGCCCATCACCAATGCTCTTATACATACACTGTTTAATTTGGAGATAAATAAAGCTTGTTTCTGTGTGTAGCTGACAGGAACTATGCTTTTTTAGCCTGCTAGTATACCTTAAAACTAGATACAATTTCAGACAGCTATTAACTTGAGTGCAGCTCTTTCACAGTCGCACATTATACTAACTTTACAAGAAGTTTTTATTCTAAGTAGTTACAGAAATATTGCATATACACAAATATGTGCAATGTGTTGTCAGACAACGCATGACTTAAAGGGGAATACAGGGGTTTAATGATAGAACCCAGGTCACATGCAAAGCACAATAACCAATCAATAACCAATCATGGGCAAAATATAATTACCTAAACCAAAGCACTAATTAAGAAAATCAAGGGAAGCCAAACCAGGAAGGAAAACATAAGGTGAGGGGTGACCCGGCAGTCCTAAGACCCACTCTCCTTTTCCCCTGCCGAACCATTGAATATGCATGATGGAGCCCCATCCCCTTTTTTTTACTTTGTTTCCTAACGTGGCCGATGCTTTACATGTATTTCATGAAAACAACTTTAATGTTATACAAATTCCTGCATCAGGTTACTGTTCCTATTGGTCGTATAGTTCTGGAAAAATGTCATTGACAAAACTGTTGCGCTAGAATGTCACTACATGGCTGTAACCTGCATTTGCCATCATTGAGATACCTTCTGAGACGTGCTATCCATTGTTTTTAGTTAGTCACGAAAGCATAGTTATACAGTCTGCTCAACAATATGCGGCGCATGCTATGCTGCAGGTCATCTAGTGCATTTCATTTTCCTTTTTCTTTATTAACTTTGCTGGTAACGTTTTTGCCGAGGCCAAAGTTTCCCATGTGAGTACCTGGCCACCTACCCTGGCGGAGAGTAAGGCCATGCATGAGTAGGTATGAGTCTTTGGCTAGTAGTAGGAATGATTCGTCCCTCTGAATTTTTTTGTTTTGAAAAAGGACATAAGTTTGCAACCGTGTATTGATTGTTGTTCCCTTAACAGGTTTACTTGTGAAATTGCCTGTCCTCTTCCTTTTTTTGCCGTCCACCTGAGTGCCTTCAAGAGACATTATTTGTAAAGTAAACTTGATCTTTGAAATGCAAATAATTTGGTGAAAATTTGTATGAGTGGAACTTTTGTAACTTCTATGGAATGATACCATTTAGTCTTACCAAGGCTTCTTTTTTTTTTTTTTTTTTTTTTTTTAGTCAGATATTTATGACATTTAACATGATTTTGTTTTCATTTACATTGATCACATTCTGATTTTCTCTGCTGATCATACCACTCAGTGCCACCACCTGCTTGTGGTTCTCAAATTTCTTGTGGTTCTCTTTTGCAAAATTCACTGTTTGAACAGGATGAGAAGGCATTGAAATGGACCCCTGCATGGCCAGTGCCAATTAGGATTCTTATCTTTCATTTGTGAACTTAAGATCTTTCTGAGCTTTTATCACAGGTTTGTCTTCACACCACAAGAATCTCTTATTGTCCCGGAAAACTTAGAAGAGGGCTCATCTCTTAGTATCTACAATACTTGTAATTCTCCATCTTGCTGTTTTACTAATGAAAATGTCCCTTAGCGATCAGATTACGATCGGAGTGGAAGAGAGTTTTATTTCTATTCCTGCCCTCTTCTGAGCATTTGAAAAAAATGAAATCATTTTTCCACGTTTCTTATTTTTGGTATCCTTGAAGACCCCATTTTACTTCTGCACTTTGGAATAATTTTTCAAGTAGTAGGGTATCTAAGTCAGCCTAAACTCTGGTTATCATTCCACTAGCAATGGAATGTGTGAATGGGCCAATCAGGAGACGGGTAAATTTTCCATTCATTCTTGGCTACCCACCTTCCTCCAATTCTCCTGGTCACTAGGTTCAAGTTGAATTTTGCAATTTTCATTATCATGTGAGCATGTGTAGCTTAGTGGCATAAATTCACAGACAGGCAGAACCTAATGTGTTTTTTTGGGCTATGCAAATAGCTTTCATGTATTTTGGGGCTGTTTAAGATTACTTATCAGGGAGTGATAGCTCAGTGGTTAGAGTGTTGAACTATCAATCAGAAGATTGGGGGTTCAAATCTCAGGTCCACTAAAGTTACCAATGTGGGTCCTTAAGCTAGAACCTTAACCTTCATTGCTCCTGTGTTCTGACCGCAACCAAGTTGGAATACTTGTAAGTCGCTTTGGATAAGCGTCTTGTAAATGTAACAAGGCATACCATAGTCTCCAGCTTCTTGGCCATTTCCGGGTCCACTCTGCTTTTCATATACATCTATCTACCCTAACTTTTGTGTCAGGTAATTTTGATTCACCTGCCCTTATTTTACCCATATGTGACTTGTGATCATTCTCATTATGGACTTTTTGTTTTGCCACATTTGTTTCCTGCTTCTCCCATTTTTCAATTTTGTGTTGTGTTTCAATTTAGAATTTTGTTTTTCTACTTTTTTCCCCACAGTTTTTCCTTTTCCCCCACAAATAAATGACGCTGTAATCAACTTCACTCCTGAATTGCTTAATAATGTGCTTCATTATGGCCTAATTTACATAGATAAAACAATAAAATAAAAATCACTTTATCACTTAAGATAGGGCAAATAACAAATGCAACAGATTTAAGAAATTATATTTTAGGCATGGAGTAGTTAAACAAAGCCACTGATGATAAAGATTAATAGTCAAGAGAGCATGATCCGTTTGTATAGTCAGGTCAGTCATGGTTACAAAAAGGGTGTTAGCAATGTCATGTGAGGGGTCATAGCCGTCTGAACCTGACCCTCTTTCTTTTCACCTTAATTAATGACTGAATTAACCGGTTTAAGTTTATTAGTTATCATTTATTTGGTAATTAATTGAGCTGTGTCATTGGTTCTTGTTTGCGTCTGTTTCCTGTGTTTCATTATTTAAGCCGTGTGTTACTCTTACTGAAATACACGTCTTTGTTTAAATGTCACGCGTTGGTTCGGTTCCCTGTTTTTTTTGCTTTTTCCCAGTTTAAAAATAATGAGTTATTTTCCTCTACCTGGCATCCTGTCTCTTCCCTGCACTCTAGCGCTTCCTTGTGGGTTCCACAGTGCGTTCGTGAAACTAAGCATGGATCTTGAACAGATAATGATAAAATTGTTCTTATTACAAGCAGCAAAAAAAATATTTTATTTCTTATATAAAAAGCTTTTAATAAATATAAGAATGTTTAGATTAAACCGGTATGTTTTTCAAATTATCAGAAAGAGTAATTTATAGTCAAGTATAGCTTCCCCTCTGAAAATATTTTTGTACAACACAAAACTTGCTGTGTTTCATAATAAATAAATGTCAACAATTTAAATAAATCGGATTTTGAGTGGTAAAATGTTTTCAGCCATGGTTTAGAATGCCCAGTGTGAGTACACTTTAGTACGTATTAAAGCCGCTGAATGATCCCCATGGCAACTCTAAAGAACGCACAACGTTCTATTGTGCAGAAGCACTTTTCTTCAAGAAAAAAGTCACATAACATTATGTAAGGCCCCGAACATTAAAAGCAACGTTATTGCAAGCCAGGAAGACAGCAAGATAAAACAATCATACTCTAGCATGGGACAGGATGGTGAGTATGCTTTTAATTATTATATTAAACATATTTGACTGTCAGCTCTGAGATTTTGTTTACTTGGATGTACCTGCAGAAATAATAATATATTACATATTTTAAGCAATGTATCTTTTACACACTGAACTTAACTGGCTTGAGGTCCCAGGAGATCCCATGGTGTTTTCCCTATTTAAATAGATTTACCATCATAAGCCTAAGGAATGTATTCAGGAAAAGTTGAGAAGGGTGAGGAGTCACACATGTTCCTGACTTGATACCAAAAAAAAAAAAAACTATTCCAATGTGAAAGTCCTCTTGTCATCGATGTTTCATTGGTGCAAGTAGAATTTTTTGAGGTTCTCCCGTCTGGCTATACCAGCCTTATTAAACATGACATTTAGAAAATCCCAGGGGCGGTGGTATGTAGCCATCCCTATCATTTACCTAAACACAAAAAAAGCTGGTTTGGTATAAAATCGCATCTGGGAAATTGGGGAAATTCTAGGAGCACCACAGCAAGTGAACTAGCCCGGTAGTGTACTTTCCCAAGGCCAGAAGGTAAGTCCAGTTCTATCTTTAGCTTTGCATGCTAGTAGTGTTGATCCCTTTAAATCTCTTTATTTTATGTTGCTGTGTCATGGCTCTTTTTTAAAGTTTTTTTTTTTTTTTTTTTTTTTTTTTTTTTTTTTAATTTTTTTTTTGTTTTAT
>JAOUQT010328165.1:0-13627 GCA_025769995.1 Xyliphius kryptos
TATATATCTCGGCACAGAGAAGATAATGTGATTCAATCGCTATTGAGTCGCTATATTAAGATCCAATATAATGCATTTGCTAACTGTACTTTTTGCAGGCATTTGTACAACTGAGCAATCCGAAGGATGCAGAGATGCTGGTGAAATACTACACTGTCCGTCCACTGACCATTGCACGGCAGTCTGTCCAGCTCAACATCTGCACCAAATATAAAACCTTAAAGTAAGTAACTCGTTTTTGATTGACAAGTGTTTTGTCTTGAGGCATTTCTGGGTGCTTTTGATTTTCAGTATTATGGGTATGTGCTATTCATGAAAAATGTCACCCAGTGCTCAAACAAATTGCATTTTTCTACCATTTGTAAAATGTATTTTATGTGATACAGGGTCGTACCCGGTAAAGGAGAGCAAGTAAAGGAAGAGTTTGATGTTAATGAAGAAATGAGCAAAAGGAGCAGCAGCTCTACTTCCAAGACTACTTCCAAAACTCCATCAGTCACTCACAAAAGCAAACGCTCCATATCCAGAGAGAGCTCGCCTGAGAGAGCGCCGCGAACAAAGAGTAAGGAGGAAGCAAAGGAAGTGGTGGCAAAGGCAGAGAATTCTGCTAAAGAAGAAAGTGTAGAGGCTCACGTTGTAAAAGAAGAGAAGATTAAAACGGTCAAGGAATCCATCACTGAACAAGCAAATCAGGAAACCCCAATAGAGAGTGAGAGCACTGCGAAGGCAGACCTAGAAGATGACGCCCAAGATGCTAATAGAGAGGAAAAGACAGAGGAAAATGTCACAAAGCAAGAAAGTCCTTTAGATGAACCGGCTGAACATGACGATGATCAGAATCAGGACGGTATCAACGAGCTGGAAGAGACAGATAAACAAGATGATCATGACAAGCCTACTGCAGACAGCTTGGCTGAACAGGTAACGGATTATTGTACGCTGTTCAAACTTTTAAAAATACTAGAATCCTAAAAATATAATGTAATCCTTTTGCTAAATATTCAATCATAACGGCTGGATCAGTTTTTTTTACACTGTCTTTGACTTTATCATAGTTGCTTCTTTTTTGCCTTATATGAACTACATTGTTGTAGGCTTGTTAAAATATGGAGTTTGTAAACATATTTATTAATTTTTCAACACTAAGCCACTCGTTTTGAGATTAGAAAGGCACCAGACAGTTGTCAATTTGATTTTAGGCAGAACATATGACTGAATGTTTAGTAAGAATGGCTGGATTAGGTCAACAAGCGAAGCACATCAATGTAAAATTTTAAACAAAATGTCTAACTTTAGATAAATGTTGCAGACAATCAGTGAAATGTAGTTGCTACATGATTTTAATGAAAAGTCTCTACCATATTTTTACAGGAGGATTCAGAAATTTTCGATTTACCTGAAAATATGGAGGAGTTTGTAACTCTAGATGAGCTGGAGGAGGAAGAAGGAGGAGAACACCTGGACTCAGATTCTAAGGAGGGATTTTCTTCAGGTGTGTTTACCATATTTGTCTTCATTGCTATTTAGAACAAAGAACTAATTGGTTTTTAATTTATGATTATTAAATTGGTGCACTCTTTTAAATTAGACTTATTTTAGAACAGATTTCAAAAATGATTATTGTTGTGTTTTTGAAACTGAAGCTAATGGGTCGGCTAAGTTGAGATCCTGGTCATAAGGATCAGATTAACTTTAATAATAGTCGGCTTGTAGCCGTAGCAAGATGTTGCTGTAAAGGCCTCTAAACACACGTCATTCACAGAGAATCAGTGGGATTTTAACAATCTTAATGAATATATCGTGTAAATACATTTTTTTTAATCATTCAATGATTACCACCCGCCCCTCCTCCTCTGATACTTCACAAGTTTTCTTCCTTTTGGCTTAATCTAAGTCTTTGGGTTAAACTTCATGACTATTTTTTTTTAAATAGATGCTTGAGTAGATGTTTGAATAGAACCGGTGTCTACAAATGTCTGTCTTTTCTCATCTTTTTTTCAGGTGATTTTAAGGATAAAAGAGTAAGTATTCTAGACGAATATATTTGGTTTTATGTCTAGTTTAACCTTTTTATCTTTTTACTGTAGGTTTTTATGTTGATGCTCATGTTTTTAAGTTGGAGTGATGTAATCGACTTTTGTACGTTTGCAGGGTTTAAGGGTCGTCAATGTGGTTGGATTTAAACGCAGCTATGGTTTTCTTAATGAAATTTTGGCATTGGCCAAACCTTTTGGAAAAGTGGTGGCACACTTTGTCCTTCATTCAAGAGCTGAGGTGGGTTATTAATTCATACTTAACACATTTATTGCCTTAATATCTGACCATTTTGTTAGAACAAAAAAACATTTCTGGGGCATGTTGAATAGGTCTTCCTCTATCTTAATGTTTTGTATACCCTGTGAGTGAGTGAGTGAGTACACCCTCAGATGCACTATGTATTTCACTCTTTATTAAAAGAATAAGGGTTTGCTTTATAATCGTTGTTTTTGTTGTCACTTGCGCATCTAAATGAGCGATTTCCCACTATCTGCCCCTTTTTTTTCCTTTTTTTTTTTTTTTTACTTAGCTTAATTCCTTGCTTTAAATTAACAGGATGTCATGTTCAATTCTCTTTATTGTCTCATGAATGTTTTGACATTAACAATAGTATACCTTTTTGTTTTAAGGCCTTTTTAGAACTGGAAAATGAAGAAGCAGCAAGGTCTATGGTTCGCTTTTACAATGGAAATGTCAAGCCATCTGTATGTGGGAAAGTAGTGAAGGTTTATCATTCGCTGACTTACCCAAGCATTCAGGTAATGAGCATTATATTTAAGATGATTCATGTAGTCGGTCTAGTTGATCCATAACATCACCTTTGTATTACAGAATGTCAAAGTTGTCTATGTTGGGCACATTCCACCTGGAAAATCAGCAAAGAGATCTGTCCTAAAACTTACAGAGCCATATGGGAAAATCAGGCGCTATTATTTCAATCGGGCACGTAACGAGGTAACTTATAATCAAAAAAATAAAGAAACGGTCTATTGTTTTTTTTTTTTTTCATTTACATTTTGTCCTTTACAGTTAAAATTGTTTGTCTTTTTTTTTTTTTAGTGCTTTATTGAGATGGAGCCGACAGCAGCGGAGAGATTTGTCAAAGATGCCAAAATCAACCCATACAGGGTTGATAACCAACGGGTGTTGGTCTATATAAGCAAAAAATATAAACAACTAAAACATGGGTGAGTGCATGAGTTATTAATGAGCTATCTTACTTTTTTACTAGCAGTGGATTAGAATCAGACTTATTTTACCAAATGTGTTACACGCAAAAAATTGTGTCCTGGGTGTGAGGGGTCAGTGGTTAAATTAAAAAAAGGTTCAGGTTCGGTATTAACTTTCTTTAGGTAAAGACGAGACCTTTTGTGGGGGGCTTTTTGACTAGCTTGGAAGTGTTAAAAGGGTATTATACTCTAGTGTACAGATTGTATGCTTCTTGTTTGATTTTCGGAAATGACTAAGAATTGTGGGTAATCTGTGTTTTATTAATTTTTTTTCATCTTTTGTTCAAGATTATTGTTAGGCACTTTGAATTAACCTTAGTAAATAAATATTACTCTCCATTATACAATATATATGTACACACCTTACCGTGAACTCACACGAGTGAATTTCTGTGATGTTCTGTAGGATATAATAAATACATACATGCCTTTGCTTAAGCTGATTAAAATCTTATTGTAGAATCAGACCACCAAGTCCAGAAGATAGAAGACCACCTAAGAGGGAACACTCGGATGATGAGGAGCCCCCAACTAAAAAAGCTAAAGAGGAGCAACCAAATGCAGAGGAAATGGAGGAAGAAATGAAAGAAGAAGAGCTGAAAGGAAAGGAGGCAGAAGATGCATCACATGAAGAAAAGCTGGAAAACACTGAGGAACCGAGCCAAGACACAACTGACGAGAACATGGAGCCCGAAAAGGTCTGTGCTCTTCAGACATGTTTTCATTATTGATTGAATGTAACTGAGAATGTAGTAGAATAGAACGTTTTTAATTAGTTCTATAATGAGAATACAGTAACCTGACTGAGGCTTATCCATTACAGTGCCATGAAACAGAATAAGTGTTACTCTAATAACATTGATAGTTGAAAAATCTCCCATTATTGTATGTTAAACATACAATTCAATGGCATTCTATTGTGTTGAATCTAAGTTTTTTTAATGGGGAAAGTGTGGGGGAAAAACTGGGCTTTGTATAGGAGTGGATTTGAATGGTGGTTTTCTCTGATTATAAATCTTTTGATCTTCACTCAGCAGAAATCGGAACAAGATGGCCTTGCTGCTGTTTCTACGGAAACTGAAAAGAGTGAAGAGAATAACGAACAACTGTCTGAGATTGTGAAAAAGCCTAAAACTACACTGGAGAACCTTGGCTCGTTTGACCCAGTTGTACCAGTGGGTAAGTCAACCTAACCATGCTAAGGAATGTGTTTAAGTGTAACAGGCATTTTAAGTATTTTTTTTTTTTCAGGGTTTACTTATTATGATTTAATTTCTTAATATTGCAGGTGTGGAGTTTCTGAAAATGGGTTATTACTGTAAACTCTGTTTCCTGTTTTACTCCAATGAAGACACAGCAAAAAGGGTTCACTGCAGCAGCCAGGGACATTATGAAAAAGTTAAGGTGAGTCACATTTATTAACAGTAATTATATAACTGGTACTTCCGGTCCTTAAATCTGAGTTGTTAAATCTGAGCTTATCAATGCATGATATACAATACACTATTTTTATTTTTTAAAAACTGCGTTCTGTAATTTGGCCGTTAGATGGCAGTATATGATCAGTAAGTAAATGGTTTCTGGTGTCTCTAACAATCATCTTCATTTTAAAAATCGGGACACATTACATTGCAGAATACCTGTTTATTAGCCATTTTGCTTTTAATAAATTCATTGATGAATTACTTAAGTATGTTTGTAACCAATAAGGCACTCGAGGTGTGTGCATTATTAAGAATAATCCGCTTTGTATTGTGCCTAGCTCTTCTTTGCTGTGATTTATTCACAATAATGCGAGGCCTATTGTGAAAGTGCCTCATTGCTTTATTACTTGATGGGTTAACATGTTTGTTATTGCAGTTATCTAATCATGTAATCATATGGCCATAGTGTGCTGTGTTTAAGTTCAAGCAGTAACTTTATTGCATGATTGTTGACGACAAAGCAGCAGTTTATAGTCACTAAATTGAGGCAGACACTACCAGAGTACCAGTTATTTTTATGCTAAACTAGAAAAATGAGAACTTGAAAGAGCAGGTGCACAGACCACTACGTTATTACATGTTAGTAATTCTGTTATTAAAAGTCCTGTACAAAGCCAAATGTCTAATAACTTCTTGCCCAACTCTGCATTTATCTTATAAAACTGATTTTTTTTCCTTATGGTTTATCTCTATCTTGTTACAGAAACACTTGGAAAAGCAGTAACCCAAAATAATGTTGAGGAGAAACTCTGCTCTAAAAGGAGTATTACAATTGGTATTTCATATTTGGTTGTGCATGTTTAGTTTTTTAATGAGTTTTAATCTCAGAATGAGATTTGCTTTGTCAGTTGTTAACTTGAGAGAAATGTAAATGGTAAAACGGCACCCGTCTACAGTTTTTCAGGGGCGTCCTGGATTTGACTCAGACCCTTCTCATGTGTTTTCTTGTTGCTTTATGAAATTTTTATTTTTTTCTTGCTTCTTTGACCATTTCAGCATTAAAAACTGTCTTAATGCCTACTTTTTTCTTTTTCTGTTTTGGCGAGTTTCTTTTTTTTTGTAATTATAAAAAGAGGGATTCCCCAGCAGGTAATTTTTTTTTTTTTTTTTTAATATAATTATTTATTTTTTAATTTTTCCCAAAAAGATTTTAAACAAACAAAAATGTTAACGAGGAGCTCAATGACCTGCAAAGAACAATATGTATAGAGAACACATGACTAATAAATGTTTTCATCTTGTTCATGGATCTTGTATTTATTCTGTGACCAAAAACATTTTGTCTTATTTGGTTTGGTGTCTATTGGTTGTCTTAAATAGTTTTAAATACATTTATTTAAAATCACACCAAGTCAGAACTGCTTGTGATTTGTAACTTAGTAATTTTTTAGGTTTTATATTCCTTATACCATTTAGAAAAGTTAAGCTGGCTTGTCAGACAATTTGCTGCTTTACAGAATCTATTCACATTGCTTAAAATTTTTGAAGGAATTAAGTGGACATTAAACTTTTTCTCTTTGCTACCCCCCCTTCCCCCAAGGATCTTATTATAAAACCTTTAATTGTCCAGCTATTCATAGGGAGGATAATGAGGCATAAACCCCTCCAACTAAACCCATAACAAGTCACCTTTAAAAGTATTTTTTTATACATTTCTTTTGAAGCTTAAGGGGTTTAGGTTTTTTTTAATATAGTTTTTATGCAATTATGGGAGTTACTAAATGACCCTTAGTGAGTGACTGCATGACGAGATGTTTTAAATTGGAAATGTATTGAGGAAAGACTTAGCTGTGCATGAGCTGTGGGATATATCAGATATTTCAATTTAAAGCTTTATAAAATTATAAATAGTCTCTTAAGTAGATAATCCTCCAATACCGATCAAGCCATGTAACAGTTTTCTATAAATTACAGCACTTGCAATAAATTCTAGCTTTTGACAATACAACAGTGTCCCTTATTAATAAACCATCTATAAGTGTTTTAATGAAATCTTCTTTCAGTTTTTTCGTTTGATATTTCGGGGTTGCAAGAATAATAAACTAGTGTATTAGACTTGACCAAATGTTTTATGCTGGATGCCCTTCCTGACAAACCTCTACCGGGCTTGGGACACACGGACTATGGGAACAATTTAGAGCAGCTAAACTACCTAAAGTCCATGTTTTTGGACTGTGGGAGAAAACCCACATGGGCACGGAAAGAACATGGAAACTGCATCCAGATCAAGATACGAATCGGCAATCCCCAGTGCTGAGAAGCTAATGTGCCGTCCAGTTGTTTGTTAAAAACCAATTCTTAATTTAAAAAAGGACCCAACATATGGGACTGTAACTAAACTAGAGCGGTCAAACGGAAGGTTACCAGTGATCCTTTTTAAGTTTAAATTAAAATAAAATTTACATTTGTCACCATTGTGCAGTATGTGACTGCAGTCTCACTCTCACAACACTTAGACATGACTAAAATTATAAACTACTTTTGAATCCTCAGAAAGCAGGTATTAGAGAAATGCTTTTTTGTTTTTCGTCAGTAGTGAAAGATCAGAGCATGTGCAGTTAAAGGATTATTCATATCCCCCCCCCCCCCCATACACACACACACTTGCTCTATGGTCATACCAACAAAGAAGATGAAGTGATCTGTTTTGCCTACAGTCATCTACACACAGAAATTTGTCCTCCATGTTAAACCCAGCCATGCACACACTGGAGAGCCTTGTACACCTAGGAGTACACTTAAGCCATAGTACTTAGTGGGACCAGGAATCCAAACATGACCTTTAGTTTGTATAGCTGGCTCCCTAACCACAATCCCACGACTGCCCCCGGATTGCTTTGGCTGGTAATCTCAACACACAGGGCAACTGCTTGGAAGGCTGCTATGCTCATCACTATATAACCAATGCCTGAAAGGAAACCTACAACTGGGTGGAATCGAACCACCAACCTTTCGGTTAACAGCTTAATGCATATAAAGAAACGAACAGCACTTAACTGCACAATTCTAAAGTGCATTTTATATAGTAGGTGGAGCAAATGAAATGGACAATTAGAATAGAAACAACGTGGAATCACAAACATCAGTTCAAGTATTGACCTCATGTTCGGTATTCAGAATGAATCGGCTCTTGGGAATCGACTCTCAGGCCTAGTTTGTGAAGCAGCGGCAGCAGCCTGGTTATCCTGCGCGTTTGACGTGAACGTACATAAAACGAAGGGTATGCTTAATTTTTTTTGTTTTACTTTCGAGTATTGCAGTTAAGTTAAAAATTAGAAATAGAATTCGCTGTTAATGCGCGTTTGTGTACTATATTTTACTAGTTAGGTTAAGAAAGCCGAGGCTAGTTAGCTAGCTAGCTAGCTACCGTTTATCTTAAAACGCCACAGTTGTGTCGCTGAATTTAAACGTTTTTATAGATTACTAAATGTCTAATTATTTTTAAAACCATTTTGCATTTGACATCAAATGTTTTAATGTGACTGCTGTTTCACAAGAAACAAGAGGTAACAATGATTCTAGTTGTGTGTTTAGTTGTTTAACTGCGTTAATGAAGCCAAAATAACAAAAGGTTGCAGGACGATGTAGACGTTTATTTATTATTATTTTTTAAACATTTGTTTAATCTCCTACTGAAAAAAAGTCTTCACAAACCACATTTATACCGAAAATATAATCGCCACTCTTGTTTTTTGCTCCATTTTTTACGAGCTGAACTCGAAAGGTCTACGACTTTATCTATGAACACAAACGGCCTCCTTCTCTCAAATATTGTTCACAATTTGGTCTAAATCTGCGTGAAATGAGCATTTTTTTCTGAGCCAAAATAATCCATTCTCCTCAGCACTGTGGCATATGAGCATGCTGATTAGCCAGCATGGTTGTGGCCCAGGTGTGTTTTAGACTGGATGCAATAAAAGGCCACTCCGAATTGTGCAGTTTTATCTCACAGCCCAATGTCACAGATGTGGCACGTTTTGCGGGAGCTTGCAATCAGCATCAACTGCTAATGAAGGTCCATCAGGACTGTTGACCGTGCATTCCTTTACCAGTAGCCGTCTTCAAAGGCGTTTCAGAGAATTCGGCTGGACATCCAAGCGGCCTCACAACCGTCGACCACACCTGCACAGGATCTCCACGTCCAGCAGCTTCCTCCAAGATCATCTGAGACCGGCCGCTGGGACAGATCCTGCAATCAACGGTTCCCATAACCAAAGAATTTCCTCGCAAACCGCCTCGGGGAGGCTCATCTACATGCTTGTCGTCCTCATCGGGGTCTTCACCTGACTGCAGTTCATCGTTGTAACGGACATTCGGTGGTATACGGCATGCTGGAAAAATGTTGCACTGTGTGGGGCAAATGGTCATCACACCACATACAGACTGACTTTTTGACCATCCCCGGACTCCCCCTGGGCCATTACAGTAAGAGTAAACTGCACATCTTGAGTGGCCTTTTTTTGTGGTTAATTTGTTTTTGTCATGCAGTTTCGTGCTTTCTAGAAGGTAAAAAAAAAGCACACCACTTTTTAACACAAGAAACATAGTTTCTTATTTAAAGCAAACTACTAATTATTCTGCTCTCCTTTTTTTGGTTTTCCACCCTTTTTTTCTCCCTGAATTGGTCTTTACATCAACTTGACTGTTTTCGTTTTCATTTTTTTTCCTGTCTTATGGTTACGATTTGTTGCAACCCACCATTTCTATTCAAGACATTCATTATTTGATAAGTTTCTTAGCTGCTTCAGAGTGGTCGTGACTGAAAACTTTTCACAAATGTATATATTTTTTATTTTTTTTGCTTTTTTTTGTAAAAAAAAAAACAAGAAAGCTTCAAGAGAGCTTTTACCTTAACGTTACACTGACCATTGAAGACAAGGCCTGAGTTTTTAGATTGTCTCTGTTGCTGGATGTATGCCAGTTTGCAATGTTTTCCTGAGACCCCGCATACACATCTAGCTATATTTGAAGCTATTTACAACCCCCATTTCCTATCTCCTCATGATCCTATTATATGATCCTATTATATCAGATGCTCCAGCATCTGAACAGTTTTTGATTTTTTTTTTCAGCAGGTAAGTTGTTGATGATTTCTAACTTGAAAAGCTACCAAAAGGAGCTTGACTGCATGATTTTGTTTCCTTTATCTACAACTTTATTGATAGGTGACTCTGCAGCTCAACTAGCTCCATCTCGCCCCCTCCCCTTTGAATTTTTTTTCTACTGTCCGCTATCCAGCTCATCTTCCCTAGGAGCTGCTGTGCCGATTTTATCCTTTCGTCCAGTATCGGGGTCTTTTTTCCACCCTGCACCATGTCTCAGTCCTACAGAAGGTCTTCAGACGAGTTTCTTTCCCAAGAACTGTATGCAGATTTGTACCAGCAAGCTACAAGATCACCGTCCCGCGATGCCGTGCGATCTCTACCAGTTTCCAGTGAGGGTACCGGCAGCAACGTCCACTTACCTCGGATGGCTGTCTCCTTTCTTCAGAGCTGTGGCCTGGACCCGAGTGACCTCGCCCACCTTGCAGAACTTCCAGAGCATCTCATCAGTGTCGACACGCTTCCCAATTTACTTCTACAGATCAAACAACATAAACCGCCTGTTGCTTCGTCATCCGTGTCTAGCGCAACCCGGCCTCACCATGTCTCGCCTCCTTTGTATCCAGTAGCTCTTTCCGAGCGCGAGAGGTACCCTCGGTCTCCTCGTGAGATTGAAAGCAGGCAGGACTCCTGGAGGAACCATCGACTGACCGACTCTAACAGCGGCAATGATCCGATCGGCAGAGATTTGCTTGATGACGCTTGTTACAACACTCAAGATTACACCTCATCGGCTTCCAACGCCTTTTCGTACTCCTCTGCTGAATATGACTGCCCAAAGTCATTGCGTTCCCTGTTTGTAAACTCCCCCGATTCGGTGCCGACTTGGAAAGAAGCAACAGACTACAATAACTTGTGTCCCCCATTTTTTCCGGCATCGTGTGTCCTCTGTGATTTTACCATCCAATCTAAAGTGGTAAGTAACACTGAATTTATCATAGTCACAAAAACATCAACCCCTTTTCCACTGGCCTCACAAACCTTTTAACTCCTAAGGTAGGTGTAAAGGCATTGTTGTAGTTTATCTTAAAATTAGAAACATTAGTTTCGTGACTTTAAATCTCAGTATTATAAGATTAGATTTTAAAATCTATATTTAACCTAATCTGAATCTAAAAAAAAATAGAACGTTAAGGTATCATTTTTCACTTTTCAGGAGTGGAAGAGACACATTACAAGCAGTCAGCATGCAGACAGTCGGCATAAAATTAGACAAAGGTAAGACATTTGCAGCTATTGAAACTGAATGCATTACATTAATGATTTGATGTACAGCGTAATAAAACATTTTTTTATGCAAATGTAAACCTTCTAATGAAGGACTAATTATAAAATGAATGCTTTACTTTTGTAGGTACCCCAAGTGGAGTAGGACTGTTGAAACTGCTAGAAGGTAACTTGCATTTAGATGACAGTACTTTCTTCATAATCCAGTGAGTGGGTTGGGTTATAATGCTCATCCTCACCAATTTTTTTAGCTGATAAAATTATTTACAGTAGGAAACACATTTACAGAGTTACGTTTCTCTGGAAGCAGATGTTCTTGGTGTGTTTTGCGTTCATGTTCCCTTTAATGGGACACCAGTTAAATCACGTGAAGTTCAAACTGTAGTATTTAAGGAAAAATTGCCTTAATTGAGATTTCTTAAACCTCAGAAATCGGAAATATGTGTTTTTTTCCCTGTCAGGTTACTTGTCTCTTGTGTCTTGCTAATGCACCTGTAACCATGCATGTTTGATTTCTTTAGGAAGGATACACCCCTTTCTTCAGAGACAAAAGGTAAGTGTCTGTCTGGGCCTGTTTGTCGTACATTTTCTTTGCAATAAATTTACGCTGTGATCTGAGTGTATTTGCTGATTATTATAGATGGTGATATTCCAACCAAGAGGGAGATTTATGACTTTCAAGGCAAAGTTCCTAAAAGTTTTCCTCATTTGTGTTTACTCTGTAACTTCACAGTCCAAATTCAAATGGTGAGTCATTGATAAATCAATACTGGTGTTTAGAAAAAATGTAAATTATTATTTATACCTGTTATTTTGATAAACTACATAAACTATTAAAATCTGTTGTGAATATCAGGATTTTTATCAAATTTGCATGAATTCTTGTTTACAGGATTGGTTTATTCATATTGAAGGAGAGATGCATGCCAACAGACAAAGAGATCTTTTATTAAAGTAAGTCATTTAAGCATATCAGGAAATTTGATGTAGATCTATATGTGTGTGTATATATATATTTTTAGTTGTAAAAAACAGATCTACCACAAAATTTTATGCGCCATATAAAACATTTTATGGGTTTCTAACTAAATATGTCGAAGTTTATTCTGTCAGTGTTTCTAACAATAACAACCACCCACATACAATAAAATATCATGAAAAAAATATTTCAGTAATTCCATTCAAAAGGTGAAACTTGTATATTATATTCATTCAATACACACAGACTGATATTTAAAATTGTATTTCTTTTAGTTTTTTGATTATCATTGAAAACAGATGAAAATCCCAAATTCAGTTTCTCAGACCATTTTTTAATTGTTGAATATTAGACACTTGGTGGCACACTAATCAAAACACCTGCAAAGGCCTTTAAATGCTCTCTCAGTCTAGTTCTTTAGGCTACACGTTCGTGGGGAAGACTTAAAGGGCGACCATTGACCCCTTTCACAAGGAGGGCCAGACACAAAAGGTCATTGCTAAAGAGGCGGGCTGTTCACAGAGCTCTTGTGTCCAAGCACATTAATGGAGAGGAGAAGACGAATAAGCGCCCCCTGGAGAGGATGGTGAAACAAAACCCACAGACATGTCAAGCAACTCTTGAACAACAGACAGCATCAGAAACATGTTGCCTGGCTTAAAGACAAAAAAGACTGGACTGCTGCTGATTGCTCTAAACTTCTGTTTTTTTTTGATGAAAGTCAACTTTGCCTTTCGTTTGGAAATCAAGCTCCCAGAGTCTGGAGGAAGAGAGGAGGGGGCACATAACTGACACTGCTTGAGGTCCAGTGTTAAGTTTGCACAGTTAGTGATGGTTTTGTGGTACCATGACATCTGCTGGTGTTGCTCCATTGTGTTTTATGAGGTCTAAGGTCAACGCAGTCATCTGCCAGGAAGTTTTAGAGCACTTCATGCTTCCTGTTGCTGACCAACTTTATGAAGATGCAGATTTTTTTTTTCCAACAGGACTTGTCCAAACTACTAGTACCTAGTTTAAGGACATGACATCCCTGTTCTTAATTCCAGCAAACTCGCCTGACCTAAACCCCATAGAAAAGTATTGTGAAGAGGAAGATGCGATACACCAGACCCAACAATTCATAAGAGCTGAAGGCCCCTATCAGAGCAACCTGGGCTCATAACCCCTGAACAGCGCCACAGACTAATCGACTCATATATATATACACAAACACACACACACACACACACGTTTCACTTTTTAAATTGAATTACTGAAATAACCAACTTTTTCATATTTTTATTTTATAACCAGCATTTATTTTGATTTAAATGTAATCCTCCGTTGTGTATCAGGTATCCAGGATGGGATGAGACTGTTCCAGCTACCAGATGGTAATTTAATTTAAACAAATTCCTCTTCAAGTTCTTTAAATTATATTGTTTGTCATAGTTTAATATGCATCTGTCTTAATTTAGGAAAGATGTTCGGTCAGAGCATAACTGCAGTTCCCCATCAGGTACATTTTCAAATTTAATGTAACATGTTAAATGTGTGTACATACGTGTGTGTGTGTATGTATGTATGTGT
>JAOUQT010328183.1:0-50022 GCA_025769995.1 Xyliphius kryptos
CACACACACACACACACACACACACACACACACACACACACAAAGAGAGAGAGAGACAGACAGACAGTTTAAAAATAACAGATATGGGAAATGTTTCAAAAGAAATGTTTGGACACCATTCAATGTCAGTGTATACAGTCACAAAAAAGAGCACAACAAATTTTCTTATTACTTCTTATTATTACTACTACTATCTTATTACTAGACCCTTCTTGGCTGGATTTGCCCAAGCTTGTAATAACGCATCCTTCAAACAGTGGAAATGTTAATTTATACATAATTTTTCACATTCTGCTGGATTTAATTTGGAAAAATTAAGCTTTATTTAATTAAATACTGCCAGATTTAGGAAAGCAGAAATTTTGGCATTTGACCGCATGTTAACATTAGGCCAACGAAGAAAACATGAGCAATGATTATTCGAGAAATCACTGTTGTTGCCTGACAATTTAGAAAGTTTAGCAAGGCCATTTCTTAAAACTTCAAAACCTATTTCATTGTGGAAAAGATTACTCACGATTGAAAAACATAAGACAGTTGATTATCTTTCCATCATGAATGCCAGAGAAAATTCACCTCAAGGTCTGACAATGCACGGCAAAGAGCTAAAGAAAACTTTACAAGACTTTGTTAATGACATGACAAAAATCTGAATAAATATGGCTTGCTTGTTTGGAAGGGCTACCAGAGGAATACCTCTTTTCTTTAAAAATAACGACAGCACAGCTTAAGTTGGCAAAGTTTGCATTATTCAATGGCCTCTAAGACAAACATTTTTACTTGGGGAAATTTTGTACCATCAACTCTCCTACTAGCATGTTTTTTGGACAACTGACAACCGAGCTAACAACATGGTCTGCCCCACTAAGAAACTACTGAATGTTCGGCACAGCCAATTTTAGTTGGTCACCTGGTCTACCGAGACCTCAGAATCTGATCAGTGAATTTCTGGTTTATTTTACTTATATTAAACATTATGTACTGCAATTATTAGAACAGAAAATCAGCCTTGTAATTATGTTACTAATGCAGTCACAATGCAAGATTTAACTGTTTTTAACTTTCTAAAACAAGAGAAATAGAAAAAGATATAATATATAAAGATATAATTTAATTCATATAACAATTCATATACAGTCTTTTGCATTAAATTGTTATTTATAAGCAAAACAAATTTAGCTATGGTACATGAAATTTGTATACGATTTAATTATTAGCTTTTTCAAAAGTCTATTTTGGTAAAACGAATCAGACCTACTAGAAAAGGTCTTAGAAAAGAACCGATTCAAATTAAATTGGCGTAAAGGTGCAGACTTATTTCATACATATGTTCTGAGGATTGCAGTTATGCAGATTGTGTAGGAAGTCACTGGGGTATCACAAATAACTATAACAGGAAGAACGTAAACACCCCAGTGGTCATAAACAACATATGGTAGTGGTCATATTTAAAACGACCACATTCAACATTCAGTTTAACACGCAGAAAAACACATTATAAATAATAATTCCTATCAGCCCAATAATTCGAATTATTCATATCTTGTGATATTTCAAATTCATTAGAGATCTGTATCTGAGAATGTTTACTAGCTCGATTTATTTTCACATAAAACAAATATTTAGAAGAAGGCATACTTCATCAAAACTAGTCACTTCTTATGATGATTCATAAATAATTGGCAATAAATAATTAGTTTGCTGTAGAACATGATGCAAGGCCTGCTTGTTTTGTTTACCATGTTCTATTTTCTTATGTCAGGAAGGTACCTGATCCCTCCCATACCATGACCCCAGGAAGTAAGGCAGGAGGGAGCGAACAAAATGAAAAAGGAAAACACAGAACACATTTCCTCCTGTACAAGATATGATCTTGTATTTTCTAACAGTTTCTCTGAAATCTTAACATATTATTGCATCACGATAAGAGACATTTTGCTTGATTCTGCCCGAAACCACTGAGTGACAGGAAAAAAAGTAAGATACAGTTGCATATACCCCTCACTCAGAAGTTTGATTTTTTTTGTGGAAAAAACAAAACAAAAACAAAAAAAAACCACTTAATATCATCACACAAGCCCTAGAATTTAAAAACCAACAGTACAATTAAAATATCATCTTCAAAATCTAATAGTTCTAACAACTTTAGTCTGTCAACAAGTAAATTAAAGTTAATCAGGTTGATTTATGTAAAATCTAATCTAACATTTTCAACGACACATTTTCACTTACACACCCCAATATTTTACAATGAACACATGAATGAAATCTATTCTTGATTTAGTAATTGACACACAACCCAAATTTTGGTACCCTTATCAAGTCATTTTTTTGTGTTGTTATTCTAATAAAAAAATATTTTATGTTTACACAGCTTGCATCCATCAGCTTCTTTTAAACTATGGGACTACTTACTGTGCCAAAGCTGTGAATTAGATAGTCAGATCTTTCTCGCCTGTTTTTCCTTATTTTATGTTGCTTAGACTCAAACTAGAGTAAGAAATTAGCAATGCATTTACCTCAGCCAGTCTAAACAGACATTAAAACTACAGCTACCTGTTCTTACACTAAAGGATTTGTTGAAATGCATGGAATTCCATTTTTTAAATGTTTGCCACAGCTTATGGTTTTTTTTTGTTTTGTTTCCATGGTGGTTGACAGAGAATTTATAAAGAAAGATAAGTGTGCTGAAAGAGGTTCTTTAAGACTGACATTCACACCTGTTTAAGATTGTTTAAATAAGAAATGCTATTCCCAGTTAAGTAAATATTTTTCTATAAAATAAGTTTTTAAACGTTTCCAAGAATTGCACAAGCAAACAAAAAATCATTATGTAAATATTAAGCAGAATCAAGTACAGTTTATTTAAAAAATAAATAAAAAAAACAGTATTCAGAATAAAAGGTAAACTATTTTTAATTTCAGTTTTAATATAATTGTAAAATAACTTTTGATATTTAAAGTCTTTTTTATTTTCATTTTAAAATTTGCAGATTGATATTTATTGATATTTTGTTCATTATATAATTTTTTTTAGTATCGATTTTTTTGACACAAAAAATGAGTGCCAAAATATTAGTTGAATTATGTTGTCAAATGTTGTATACTTAGAACATAGCCATTAAGCCACAATAACAGATTGAACAAATTATTCAAACGATGTTTAATTGTCAAATATTACTTGGCTTACCTTGTCGCTTTAGCTCTTTGCACTGTAGCTTTGGTGGTTCCTTCCTGATGCCATTGTTGAGTGAAGCAATAGAATTTAGACTGGATTTGGAAACTCTAGCCTCCTCAGTGGAGAAAGATGCAATTCGCTGAAGAATGGAACCCACACTCTCCTTCGGTTGTGACTCATTTTGTGCATTGTTGTTGATCGTATTCATCCGTGAAGGTAGCGGTGAGGTAGCAGGGGCAATCTGGACTGCCTGAGGCTGAGACACTAGATTAAAGCGGAGTGTCTGGGCTGGAGACAGAAGGACTGGAGACTCACTTATGTGTGGCACAGGAATGGCTGCAGAAGTTTCCAGCTCACGCTTTTCAACTGTTTGGCTGTGGACGGTCTTAGCTTCTGCGCTGTCTGAGCTGATGACAGAAGTAAAAGACCTTTTTGGTACATGGGGGCTTGTGGACACTGCCTGAAATTTTGCAAATGGTTTAGGTGAGACCGAGCCCTCCACTTGAGGACTGACCACCAGGCTGTCAAGATCAAGAGGAAATTTGTTGAGTCTCGCGGGCTCTTTAGCTTTATGAGGTGGGTGGTTATTTGATAGATCCTTTCCCACAAGATCATTATTTTGAAGACGATGTGCATTCCAAGACATGTGAGGGTTTGGACCTCTTGATCCAGAAGATATTGCTCGTCTTGTTCCTCCACTTTCAGCCATCTTAAGGTCCAGTGAAGGCATGGAGCCATGGTTTATACTTATATTTTCTGTCGGAATTACCAAAGAACTTTCCACTTCGGAATGAAAGACGTTCCCATGTGAGGAGAACTTCTTTAAGGCAGGACTGCCCAAATGCTGAGTTTTGTAATCTCCCACACCAATGGGACTCTGTGGAGGGCTTGTATATGAGCTCAGCTTTGAGGCCTGGTATTCCAGGCTAGACGAGGAACTGTGAAGGCTCTCATTGTCACTCCCAGGTCCAGATGAACTAAAACCATTAGGGTTTAATTTGTTCTGAAAGGAGGCAGCCCGGTTGATACCAGTATTGGAATTAAAAGTGGGCTTTCCCATAGTTCCTCTGTTAAAGGAGAGGCTAGACACCATCCTGTTTTTTATAGTGGGACTTTGAACAGGGCTGGAGTTAAAGGTGATCCTAGAGTGGTAAGTTGGGGAGACTATACCTGGACTCCGTACCTCATTAGTCTTGTTGAGAATGGAGCTTGGACTGATTGTTGCTGTGACAGACGAGGCTGGAGGGAATGTGGGGATGTCATCAACATCATCAATATCGAATGATCTCTTCAGGGCTGTAAGGGAAAAAAAGTAAATAGATTTTTGTAACTGGGGAATAATAGAATAATTTTGTATCCATTTTATTTAATTACCAATAAGTGTTATCAAGACATTTTAAAATAGACACACGATTTACAATTACTAAGAAAGCTTACATCTGAACACCAGGGCTGTGGGCAATATATGATTAAAAAACTTTAGCATGAGGATTCCTGGTTAGAATCCCAATCTGGGTGGAGTTTCCATGTCCTTCCTGTGTCTGGGTTTCCTCCCACATCCCCCAAAACATGGCTGGTAAAGTGACTTCTCTAAAAATTGCCCTTATAGTTTGTGTGTGTGTGTATTCCCAGCAATGGATTGGCGCCCTGTTCTGAGTGTAGCGCCCGAGGCATTCTCCCCTGTATGGAAGTGGGGAACCCCCAGCGACCCTCATAAAGGATTAAGCGGAAGATAATGAATGAAACTAAGTTACACAACTGAGATGGTGCTTCCACTTCTGTCACTCAAACACTTGCAGCAAAAGTTCAAAGCTTAAAACTCTAGTTTCCAGAATGCCCTTGGCTGATTACTGTAACCAAGTATTGCTTTAATTTTCACCATTTCTTGTCAGCATCCCATTTTTGTAGAGAATGACAAGATTGGTGATGTTAACGGATTCCTCCATTAAACAGTTATTATAAAACAGAAATTAATAAACCTGTACTCAAGTGTAATTATATATCAAAACATATTTAATTCATTCAGACTTTTGGTTCTTTCCAGTAAGGAGCTTCCAAGGGAGTTTCCCGTGTCCTTGTGGGTTTCCTCCCACAGTCCAAAAACATTGATTTAAGGTATATAGCGTGTGTGTTTGTGTGGCTGTGTGACAGTGAGCCAAGCAATGGATTGGCACCCTGTCCAAGGTGTATCTGCCCAGCACTGAGCCCCCTCTCCCCTTTAAGTGAAAGAATGAAAGTTAATTTTATGACAATTTAAAAGCTCGTGTCATTAGTACACTGAATGAACTCAAAATAAATACCATTTTGCAAAAAAATAAAAACTGCAAAAACATCTTTCTGGGTTTAATTATATGTTTACATCTGTTTCATGTGAACTACAAGCACAACAAAAACTTTTTTCCTTTGCGCAGCCAGCCTGCAAAACAAAACCCACATCAGTTTTTAATTTTCTTTTTTCCCCTAATTTGCTGAGCCAGCAGAGCTTCCTCCTGTACAAAGAGCCAATTCACATACGCAGCGGTATCAGGGCCTAAGGTCTTGGATTACAGAGGTTTTCTTCCATGACCCAGAATTCCTCAAAATGACAAAGAGTTTGTCCAAAAAGCTCCTCAGCAGTAGGCTAGTCGCAGCTAGACTTATTTAGTGTGGGCACCAACACAATGCTAAACAGCTGAAACGAGCCACCAGCTGGCAGCATCTGGTTCAAGACTTGAGGCAATAAAAATACCATAATTATATACACAAAGCCCCAGCATTATAGACACACTTCATAAAGACTGGTGAAACACTTGAGGAAAATTACTTTTAAATATTTTTTTTTGTTATCTTTAAAGCATATCTTCAGAAATATATAATTTAAGGACTTAAGTCCCAAAATATTAAATCTAAAAAAAGTTCATGTACATTTAAAACAGCTAATCAATATTTTCTCAAGAACTGATTTTAGAGCAAAAAATTGCACATTTAGAAATGCTGGGGAAAGACCTAAAGGAACGAAAGAGCCTGAAGCTTGATAAACATTAAAATATTTGACTTAAATTAAACAAATGCATTGAATTGCAGATTATTCTAAACTTAATCCTAGCTGGTGAAGCAAAATCTATTCTGGACATTAGCACCTTGTTTAGATGCACTTACCCATCACTGTGTAAATGACCCACTATCAGTATCTTTTCATCTTGAAGGAGCTGTGCTTATCACCATCTCCTGGAGCAGAATTTCTCCCTGTAGGGTATACTGCCAAATCATATTTCACAGTCTTATCCTGTACAGCAAGTAAACCACAGACCCTTTGTTTCAACTCGCCCATCACCAGTCCTACAGCTGGGCAAGTTTCAGGGGCTAATAGGATTCCAGCAGGGGGAATGCTTTTGTTCAGCAGACATATGTCGGTCTGTGGTAGCTCCACACACAGTCACTCCCTTCAGGGCTGAAAAGGGCACAATTATGGAGTCAACTAAGGAGCTAGTAAAGCCACTGTAGGTAATCACATTAAAAAACTGAAGTTTATTTCGATTTATCCACCTGCTTTTATTTAAAGATAAATATATACATATATTTTTAGATTAAAAAAAACTCGGATGGGCATAGTGCAACCGCTTTCCTCTTAGAGCAGCACATGCAAGTGTAAACTTGCACTTCCTTTAGACCAAAATAAAGAAAGGTTGGTATCAGGTAATTACTGGCACACTGTCAAACACTCAGGAAATAATTACGCTGGCAGCTAAGCACACCATTTTGACTGCTATAAGTCTCCAGGCGCCTGATCTTCTCTGCTTACTCACTGAACGTTATTATTCTCTCTGAATCTAATAACGCAAAAGAACGCTGTAGCTGAACTTCATCCTGCAGCATGGTGGAAGATGGGCATTAAAAGCATACATACCCCCCAAAGCATTAAATTAATAACACTGTATTCAGTCGAACCTTCAGTGTCACTAACATAAGGTCTGAATTAACTGCCAAATCTCCGGAAACTCGAAAGCTGTTGGTGGCAGCATAAAATACAGGCTTGGTAAAGTTCACAAGTCCATGTCTCGTTTGAGCCAAAAAGTGCAATACATTAACACTAATAGTTCACTACCAGACCCCTCAAGTCATTTTGCAGTCAGTGTTAGTCAAGTTAGTTACGTCTAGATGTGGCTCGGCTCATTGAGTTTAAATGGCAAACATGAATAAGTTGTTTTTTTATTACCTCCATCATATTCAGCATTAAATAAATATGTTTACAACCCAATATGCTTTCTTCTGTGCAGAATTTTATCTGATAAATCACTGGATCCCCCAAATTGTGAGCTTGTATTAGAGTACCTTTGTTGTTACATACTGTACATGCTTTGTTGTTGTATTTACAGTCCTCTTAATACTTTAGTGGTCAGCCCTTTAAAAAAGAAAGACAGATCACACAGTGATGTGCCCCACCGCCTTCCTAAATTCAATGCAATTTATTGAGTAGGAGATGTGCAGCAGGATTAGTTTGCATGTAGTAAAATTAGTTTTATCATTTTTAGCAACTTTGTAATTTAAAGGACCCAGTAATGTACAGGAAGAAAAAAATATTCAAAAAATAAATTAAAAAGTTACATTTTCCAGTTACATTTACATATCTAGCTATTAGCAGTCATTTATCCAAAGCACCCTACAAATACGAAAACACCACAAGTCAGTAGAAAAAGGAAAAAAGAGCTACACTGTAGTATAATCAAACCTGATCATGATCCAATCTGTCGCCTGGATTTTCTTTTTAATAGCAATTGCTTGTGGAAGAGACTTGTTTTAAGATGTTTCTTAAAAATACTAAGGCCCTAACTTATGGACATTTATCTTTGCCAGTAAACCCCATGTTTAGTCTTTAGATGCAAAACAGCACTGCCCACTGGTTTCCTCCAGTTTCTCCGGTTTCCTCACAGACGAGAAACATGGATTCAAGGTAAATTGAATGCTTTAAATTGCCCTGTATAGTATGTGTTTGTGGGTGTTTCTGTGTGAGTGAGTGTGTGCCCGGCAATAGATTGGCACCCTGTCCTGGGTGTATCTGCCCAGCACTTGAAATGGGCATGGGGAACCCCACCACGACCCTCGTAGAAGATTAAGCGGCAGACAATGAATGAATAAACGAGCCACTTCAGCTCGTTTGATCCCAGTGATAAGACTTTATGACAATTTGTTAAATGCAATGTGAGGGAACACAGATTCCCATCATTTTGTAGTTGCCATGTAGACAAAGAAGAGTGATAAATGGAATTGGGCTGTATAGAAAAAATGTAAATGTTGGCAAAGTAACACAACCTATCTGAAACAGAGATCATCTGCCTGCCGTGCTTAGCTCTTATTAGAGGTGAGATTCTTAAGATTAGATGAAGAGATTCATCCTATTTGAAAAATCATACAGTTATGAACCCTACTTCAGGCATTGTGTTTTGTTAACAGTGCTGAGGGCTTTATATGGAAGGCCTTTATGTGGAGTGAATAGAATCTCTGTAGGCAGAGAGAAGATAAGATCCGGAGAAAATCAAGCAAATTTGAATCATGTGTACATCTGGCTATAAACATTTAAAATCCCCAAGAAAGCTGGGTGGATAGACCACATTAATAATCACCACCATCCCTCAATAGTGACACTAAAGTATGTAATACTTTTACACAGGGGCTGCACAGGATGGCTAAAGAGCACCTCTGATTGTCAAAACATCTCCCAACACCTTGATTTAGTGTTTCTAGGCATCCA
Organism: Xyliphius kryptos; assembly: GCA_025769995.1. NCBI lineage: Eukaryota > Metazoa > Chordata > Actinopteri > Siluriformes > Aspredinidae > Xyliphius > Xyliphius kryptos. Next base: position 8,907 of record JAOUQT010328183.1, read on the forward strand.
AAATGAACACTGGGCCTACAACATTTGAACATGCAGTAAAACATGAACTCTCTAGCCTTGTATTATAATATCACCAGATTGTGTATGATACTGTGTGTGCCATCATGTATTCCATTTTAGACAGGGTCTGATGGTTGTGCCACAAAAATATTCAACGCACAAAGATTAGAACCAAACTATGCTAATGATATAACCCCAATAATTTGGATCTATTTCAGACACATACAGTTGATGATCAACTATATGAATGCATTTACAATCGTTTTAGTCTTAAGAGTGTCATACGATGATGTTGTTTACATGAACAGTTTAACAAAGCTGAGACTCTAAAGAGATAAGATGGTGTTGGTGCTGCCTCTTCAGGGAGATTAGTTTGTTGGCCAGGCATAGAGAAGCATGTTGGGACCTGTGACAAAGGCACCTCCCCTTGCCCCTTTACATTCCTTCCAGGTATATGCTGACGACCCCATAGTACATGGTTCAGGAGACCCTATCTACTCTGGCACATCTGGAAGCCAAATTCCAAGACTTTATTCAAAGCACTGTGGTGAACCAAAGGCAATGCGTTTGCACCCCAGGGGCTACAAAAAAACTTTCACACCCTTGTATGCTGTCACACACTAAATCCTCTACTGGACTATTGACATTTGCTTTCCTTTTTGACTTTTTGACAAATTGCTGCATGTTTTGTGATTGGTGGACCTGCTGGTATGACTTACACATGCACATCTTAATTCAATGAACCATGCTCATGAATCTGCCCTAAAAAGCAAATTTTATTTGTATGAGTATGAGTAGATAAGTTCTTTACTGACAACTTTAACACAGTGGTGAAAATGCTGTTTATCTGTTGTAAGCCAACCAAACAGCGGTCTTTGAAACTCAGGAAGCGTTCATAAATCAATGCCAGTGACTAAATCCCCAAAATGCCTTATCTAATCTTATTCTCACTTAATGACTCTTCTTTCAAAAAGCCAGCAGTCCGGTGTTGAAGCAGAAGACTGAAGGCAGCTTGTCTAGTCTACATTGGAGCAGCAGTTACTGTAATTACCTCTGCAATAGCCTAGCCATAAACTTAAAACATAAACAGACACATGTAAAGACACATGCACACAAAATTTACCACTCCATATAAGCTTTACTGGTCTCCCTATATGACCACTATTTATTCAGCCCTGCTATACTATGCTGAGACATGCGTGTTTGAATTAAAACTGGAAGCCACAGTTTGCATAACCTCCTTGTATTTGTGTTTTTATACTCCAGGATTAGTCTGTGTGACCTTAGACCTGTCAAAGCTTAAGGGGTAGCAGCAGAGCTACTGGAAATTATCCTCATGGATATAATGTATTAGTGTAAAGTCCCTTTAACACAGCATTGTGGGAATAATTGTAATAATTGTAGAGGGTGGTAGCTCAGTGGTTAGGGTGTTGGACTATCAATCACAAGGTTGGTTGTTCAAATCCCAGGTCCACTGAAGTTACCAATGTGGGTCCTTGGGCAGGACCCTTAACCCTCACTGCTCCAGGGTCCTGTTTCAACCCTGTGTTCTGACCCCAATCAAGTTGGGATAGTTGTAAGTCGCTTTGGATAAAAGTGTCTGCTAAATAACTAAATGTAAATGTAAATATAATTATGCAGAACTGGGAGTAATTTTTTTTTTGGCCATTGGAGTCTGATTTAGTGTAAATGAGACAAATATAATTTCTGAACAAAAGCAAACACAAGTAATCAAAAAAAGTATTTTTGAGCTAACTGGCCCCAATATTAGGTACACCTTCTTGTTCATACCATTATCATTTCATTTACTATATAGGTTTAGATTGTTGTCCACTTTACTTTGTTTTCTTACATCAGGACCACACAGGTGAACCCTTGAGCAGGAATTGTTTGGGTGGTAAATGATTCTCAGAACCACAATTCCATTTAAATATAATGGTTATTAGACAGTGAAAGACCCAAATACTTTGCAATTGTATGCTGATAAACATTGTCTTTGGACTGCCGCAATTCTCTCATTTAATCTGTCACAAAGTGGTAAACAATGACCCATAATCGCTTGAAAAGGCTAAGCTTTTAGTGGTTACACCATTTCAACTCCATCTTGATGACCTCAGTTGTTAACAGACAAACTTCCAATGCTGGAAACTTCCAGAACAGTTTTACCGCAACCTTTTAAGTCTTGTTCTGCTTGTGTGTTGCAGTTAATTATCTTGAAACGTCTTAACATTCAACATATAAAATTAAGAAAATGGGCGGCACGGTGGCTTAGTGGTTAGCACGTTCACCTCTTAGTGCCAGTTGATTCCTGGTTCGAATCCCAATCTGGGTGGAGCTTCCATGTTCTCCCCGTGTCTGCATGGGTTTTCTCCGGATTCTCCAGTTTACTCCCACAGTCCAAAATCATGGCTTCCATGTAAATTGAATTCTCAAAAGTGGCCTGTATAGTGTGTGTTTGTGTGTGAGTGATAATGTGCCCAGCGATGGATTGGGTGTATCTGCCCAACGCCCGAGAGGTTCTCCCCTGGATGGGCATGGGGAACCCCACCATAACCCTGGTAGAGGAATAAGCGAAATAATGGATGGATGGTTGGATGGATGAATGGATGGAAGGAAGGAAATTTTAAAAATATTTTCTTTGACATTTCGCCTGTTTAAAGAAATTTGGACTGCTGCACTTTTGCAGAATAAATGTTGTTAAGAGTCATTCATAGAATTTCACAATCATGCAGCAATCACACAACTAACCTGTCCTACATTTATGTATTCTTCTAAACAACATTTCTGCCATACTGCCCACTCTCCTATACAGGCCATAAATGACTACAGTCGTTACAGGACCCTTAACGAGAACAAGCTAGTTGTAAAAGCACAAACACTCATATAAAAAGGCTATACAATGCAACACATGACCCCGGGCATTCCAGACCAATATCAACTGAGAGTGAACAAGAGCACTGTATAGACCATGCTGAAGCACCAGACCGAACACTGGCCTCTTGTTTGGACATGACCCCCTGTCAAGCCCAGCCTGAGGTACAGCTAAAAGCTAAAAATACCTCCCTTGCTGCACTTAAGAGTGTATATTTGATTGACGAGCTTGCTGACCAAAGCAGCAGGACACCACACGTTTAACGCATGTAACACACAGAGAACTCAACAGTGTCCTTTAATAAAAACTAATCTAACAAATTTAATGCATGAATCAAATTCATAACCGCGATGTAATTGTTAATGGAAGGGTCAGTGGCTCTTCAGATACTGCATGCAATGTATGGAAATCAGTGTCATACTGACAAATACATCTGCTCTGCTACGAAACAATGATCAACATGGACTGTAACTATCTGCCCCCAGCATTATAGACTCCATGTCTCCAGTGGCATTCCTTAATGTTATTATTACTCCAGGGGGCATAAGAACTGGTCTGTTATGTTTGTTTGCTCTGCAGAGGGTCTGTTGCTTTAACTGGTAAACTTTTTTTTTATTTTGCCTCCAACTGCAAAGTCCAATTACCACCAATTTGTATGCATTTTATGTACAAGTTAAAATGATAGGCTTGGGGAGGCAAATTCTAAGCCAGACAAGCATCTGTGAAAATAATCATGAATGTGTAGATCAGCAGAACCACTGGCAGCAGTATGACCGCTTTTAACATGAATCCAACATGAATCTTAATCCGTTTTTACGGTTTTAAAATCTTTAGTCAGTTTCATTTGTAGTTTCTTTTTTAATCTAAAAGGTTTTTTGCTACACTTGACAAATCTTAAGTGGGTTATTATTCCGAATTAATGTTTGTTTAAATATCTGTCCTCGATGCTTCACTGTTGTCCTCTCCTGAAAAGTTGAAATCTGTTTTATTATGTGTATTATTAAGTCAAACAGAACAGATCTTGAAATTAAATTTTAGTAATTTACATACCTTGATCATTTATATTTTACTGTCAATTTTATTTTACTTTATTTAACTGTGTTTACTTATTTAACGGGGTTTACTGTAATAACGGCCATAATCCTGTTTACAAAAAGTTCTTTAAACTGTAATAACCCAGCCCCTAGATACCACGAGCAATGATACCACATTGCTTCTTATTGTGAGACTTTAACTTATATTTTGGTCCTCTCTGATCAGTACCCAGTGTGCAACACCATTGTTTATTGTAGACTCCTTTGGGTGCAGGTCCATGAGCAGTCCACTGGGAAAACTTGCACTTTTCCGCAGAAGATTGTGTGACCAATTCCTCAGAGGATAAAAAAAAATACTGTTCACAGTGCAATTCAGAGAGGAGGGTAAGATATGAGGTTGGGGAGCTAATTACAGTCCCATGTTGGTGGAATGTGTGGCTGCTTGAATTCATAAAAGTAATGAAAACGCCTGCTTTTTTGCAGAAAGTTGCCTTGTAATTAATAATTTTTTAATATTAAATTTAAGAAAAAAAAACTTTTATTTCTCTCTTAGGCCTTGTAATTTTCAACTATATACAGCAACACATTATACCTCCAAATACATGCCATCCATTAATAGCATTTACTATCCTGTCAATAGAAAATGAACCTTTTTAACAACTTCACACGCAAGAAGTTCAGAAACCCGTAGTTTTAACAATTTGTGCTTTATTATGAAGTTACATATTTATTTCCCAGTGTTAATTCTGTTTTTATAAGTTACAAAGCAAAGCCTAGACAGCACGCAGTCTGCAATATTTACTATTAAATAACGCTTTTGCTTACCCTCAAAATCGGACAATATTCCTTCTAGATGATCATTTACAGACATCCTGACTTTATTCCCTCAAGTGAAGTTGTCTTTCCTGCAGCGCTGGAACTTGATGCAGAGCAAAGTTTAAAAGACCTCGAAGCCTCTTTTATTGCCGGTGTGGATCAGAGACACACTGTCAGCTCGAGATGAAAAACCTCTAAATAAAAGTTAGAGCCTCAGAGACGTCCCCCTCAAATCCGCGTGCACGCCACCCCTCCTTTTCCGATCCATTGATTCAAATGAAAACGTTTCGATTCTTTTAAGTGGAGAGTTGTTTTCGCTCAATGAATAACTTGTTCTTTCGATCTTCCGACACGAAGAAAGAATAAATTGTCTGTCATCACTCGCTTTTACGGGAAGAAACTGAACTTTTAACTACTTCGTGCGAACAATGAGGTTTATGCTATCGTGTAAAAAATTTATACCCAACTTTTAAATGGAGTGGACAACAGTTTAGTTTGGAAAAGAATCGAATCTGTAAAATGATTCAAACTAAGCGTTACAGATGGTTGCCAGATTGGACTATTATGTGTTGACGTTCGATTAGCAGCCTTTGAAGTGAATCAGTAAGCACACAAATAAATTCATTAAAAAATGTTTGACATATTAGTTAAATTTCTGTTTTTTTTAGTACTACATGCACAACGAGGTTCACAATTTCATTAGGTCAGAATTTAATTTACTCTATTCATTTTTTCAGCTCACATTTTAAATACAGATAAGTTTGTTTTTTGGACTTTTTTTTGGGACATTCAGAGGCTTTTGGTTAAGGAAACCAATGTCATTTTTTCTGTCCATAGGAGTCTTAAACTTTTACTAAAGTGATAAAGTAATCTGTGATTGCTCATAGTAAAATTTGTCCTCCCATCCATGCAGTGAAACACACACATACACAACTAGTGATCTGAAAATGTTTTTAAGATCTACACACTAAACCCTAACGGCAAGGGAAGAAAATATGTAGAATAAAGCAAAAGGGTCCTGGCAAATAAAAAAGGTACTACGCACATTCTTATAGAAAAACATATACTGTATATTCTTGCATTCTTATTCATTTTGTATGAGATTCCAAAGAAACATAAGTTGGTACTTTAATAGGATTCTTATTACTACCATAAAACAGGAACAGTTTTTAAAATATGCCAAAATGTCTAAGAAAAAAAATCAACAAATGACAAAAGATGTTTTGTTTACTTTGAAAATATGAACCAGCTGCATGAAAGTGATACTGCTGCATCATGTTCTGCCCTACGCAGCTGAAATACCTCCAAAATAGGTGAGTTTTCGTCTTTGAGTTACTGTGTGGGGCATTGTGTGAAAGGGCATTTTCTGCTCAAGCTGGCAAAATGAATAATGATCTTTTTTCAGAACATAGGCCTTTGGTTTTCACTATCTTTGATTGTATCCATCCTATTGCTGGTAATTTGTTTCTGCATAATGTTCACTTGTTCCCAGCATTACAGACTTTTCCAATGAATTGGTTTAGTTTGGTTATTTAGGCTTCCATAAAAAGTTAAGATTTTTCAGCCTAAAATCCATTTGTTTTATTACAGTTCAAGGTAATTTGAAAAGATATTGTACAAACCAACTAACTATGTTTTTCCCTTATACGATGAGAAGTACCTTCAGGAGATGCAGCTCAGCCACTAACAGAGTGCAGGAACATGCACAGCCTACTGTGTTCTGCCTTTGAACCCATGATCTGCAGAGGTGAATAAAGGTGTGCTGTACGGTTCCAGCTGATGCTGCCAACATGGTTGGGGAAAAAACTGACCACATGGCACGCTGATACCAGTAAAAAAAAAAAAAAAGGATAGCAAGCTGAACATTGAGGCCATGCACTACATACACAAGGAGGCAATTAAAAAACACGTGTTTGCGCCTCCCCATGTGATGTGGTATGGTTACCCACCGCCTACATCCGACAATGTTGCAGCGGGAAAATAATTGTTGACAGGTGTGGCCGCAGCTGCATTGAATAAATGGACCCTGAACGGAGTATATTGTTAATAAAGATCTTTGTTAATAAGAATAAGAAAACAGAAAAAAAAGGAGCCCAAGAAGAAAAAAAATAATAAAAAACTTAAAACTTTTGCAAAAATTAGAGGACCTTTTCAGACTATAACATGGAAACAATATTTGGTTAAGTAAAACATGAAACCCATTAGCCTTCAGAGGTTAAGGTGGAACACACCCTTTACAATCAGTTCTCATGTCAGAGAAGCAAACACAGCTGTTGCACTATGAGCCAGCAACCTAAAATTGCTCAATTTTCTGTGAACTGCATTAGACTCATGAGCATCCAAAAACCTTACTGGTACACACTGGTTTAACTATAATATATCTTCAATTTCCATAATTTATCAAATAAGTGAATTGTAATCCAAAATGATTCCTTAAAAAATTAATTCTTGTGTAATTTTTACCCAATAAACGTTCTTATGCATGATAGCTTTTTAAAACATTTTATTGAGCATAAAAGCTCAAGTTTATCTGAAATAATCAAACTGAGGTCAAGGGAATTAGAAAGTAAGAAAAGTGTGTGCCATTCATTCATTCATTATCTTCCGTTTGTTCGTCTATTAGAGCAGGCAGTTTACCTTGAATTCTTGTTTTTAGACTGTGAAAAGAAACCAGAGAACCCAGTGGAAACCCACACGAACACGGGGAGAACATGGAAACTCCACCCAGATCAGAATTCAAATCGGGAATCCTAAGCGAACGTGCTAACCACTATGCCACCGTGCCGCCCTGTATGTGATTCGTGAAACAAAGTTTACACTGCTTAATTATTCATTTATTTTCTAAGACCTATTATTTGAACATTTTGTGGTGGGTTTTAGATCCATCACAGGGTAAATAAAACACCATTGTCAGGTCATCAGTCTTTTTCAAAGCAGTTTAACAGACGAACATACCTATAGTCACATTCGTATCCAGAGGGAATTTACTTTACCTAATTTATCTACTGCCATCTTTTCAGCCTGTTTGATCTGCTGAACAAAAAGAGATAAAAAAAGAAACTAATTTACAAACTATTTATGGAATGGATGTTCTTGCTTTCTTCTCTGGCCAAGAACTAAGCACAAGACCTTTTTATCATTAGCCCCACAACACTACCACGCGTACTGCTTACAGATTTCTGTGATTTACACGTTCATTTATTAAACAATCAATCAAACATATAAACTAAAGGTGCAGAATCAATCGACTGTTGCACATAAGTCTGGCACCCTGGAAAATTACTTTTCTACTATTATTTATTATAATGTATAATATTTAAGCATTCATCTTGAAAGACAAATTAGGGTTGTTTGGTATTGATGATATGTTTCTGCATTCAGTTGGTGAAAAGCAGGCATCCATTTTAGACCAAAATGTTTTGTGAAAGAGTTCACGAAGTGTAAAAACTGAATTGAACTGAATTTTTATTGTGTGTAATGCACATAAGGTATTTTTCCTATTAACAAAAAAACATTAGAATGTATCAGTTCTCAAGTCAATAAAAAAAGTTTAATCACAATTAAATTTACAAGATATTTTGGTTGCGTTTTTATTTATCTGGCAACCCAATCACTGTGGCTTGTTTATGGAAGGTAGGCCTTCTGGCAGGACAATAGGTGACCTTTGGCCACTGGCCATACCTGCCTTGGGTCGTAAATAAGGTTTATTGACAGTGGTATATGTCCTTTACAAGCCAATGTTATAAGTTAAAGATTAGAATTTGGCATATAATTTAAATAAAAATAAGTCTTGTATTAAAAGTAACATAATGTTTTATTCATTCATTCATTATCTTCCGCTTATTCCTTAGTATCCCTTCCTTATTATGAGGGTTCGAGTGGGGAGGGGGGTGTTTCCCATGCCCATCCAGGGGAGAACATCTCGGGCGCTGGGCAAACATACCCAGGACAGGGCGCCAATCCATCGCTGGGTACACACTCACTTACACACTATACAGGGAAATTTAGAGCATTCAATTTACCTTCATGTTTTTGGAATGTGGGAGGAAACCGGAGAACCAGGAGGAAACCCACGCAGACATGAGGAGAACATGCAAACTCCACCCAGATATGGATTCGAACCGGGAATCCAAAGCGCAGAGAGGCGAATGTGCCAACTCGTGAGTGAATGTGTACCCAGTGATAGATTGGCACCCTGTCCGGGGTTTATTTACCCAGTGCCCGAAACATTCTCACCAGCCATTTTATTAAGTACTCCTCCTCAGTTCTACACTCACTTTGTCGCTCTACAATTACATTCTGTAGTCCGTTTGTTATTCCACATTAGTATGTTCTCTGATGATTAGGACCCCCATAGAGGAGGAATTAGGGTGGTGGATGATACTCAGTACTGCAGTGATACTGACATGGTGGATTAGATCAAACACAGCTGTGCCATAAACAAGAAGATGGGGGCACCTCAAGACGACATCCTCCACCCTGATAAAACTTACTCTGTGAGGGTCCTGATTATCAGAGAGCAGAGTGAAGAAGTCGAACAAAGTATTTAGAGAAACAGATAGACTACAGAATGTAATCGTAGAACTACAAAATCCTTCTATATAGTAAGTGAAGAAACAATGAGCTGGACCTAATAAAATTAATGTATAATTCTAAACACTATGTATATCAGAAATAACTGCACAATATTGTCCCTGAATTGCACAGCATCAAATTATTGCACAGTCAATTTGTATTGCACAAGTGATGGTGATTGGTTGACTGGGGAGGGTGTTCACTAAGAGAGAGAGAGAGAGCAAAGCTGGGTGTAAAACCTGCAGCAGTAATAAAGGACCTGCAGTTATGCTCCTTTATATGCTTTAGATGATGCAGTCTGTCACTGAAGGAGCTGCCCAGTGCAGCTAGTCTCATACCTTCATGCAGCACTGTTATAGAGTTAACATTCGTCTTAATATTATCTGACCTTCTTCTCTTCAACGCTCAGGATTCTTATCTGCTCATAAGCTGCTACACAGTTTCTCGGTCTGACCCCCATCACATCTTCTGAGAAGCACTTAGAAAGAAAAAATTATCACCTAAATGGCAGTTTGATGTTTATGGGCCCTTTTACCCACCAACCCTCGAAGGTTAAGTGGATAAAGAAATCAATAAGCATCAACTGCTATTTATCCTAAACCACAGCAGCATTAATAACGTTCTCTTAAGACATCCAAGTATAACAATCTTTGTAACATCATGCAAATGAGATGATATTTTTACAATTTATTTGCAATCGTTGCATAGATCAGAATCAAAATCAGAATATATTTATTGTCATTATAACTGGTAATTACAAATCAGAAATTACAAAAAACCTACGGAGGTTGAAACAAATTGCATATTGTGCTTGTAAACAAATTTTTCACAGTAAAAAAATATTGAAAAAAATATTGCACACACTCACACACAGTGGAGTAAAAACTGTTTTTGAGTCTGTTCATGTAGTGATGGGAAAATGTCACTTTGTAACCACTGCAATTAAATTACACATAAAATACTGCAAGTTTGGTGGTTTAGTGGTCAACATGTTCACCTCTCAGCGCTGGGGATCCAGGTTGTTATCTCAATCTGGGTTACCATGAGTTTCCATTTTCTCCTCGTGTCCGTGTAGGCTTTCTACAAGTTCTCTGGTTTCCTCCTACATTACAAAAACATGGATTCAAGGTGAATTGGCCACTTTAAATTGCCCCATGTACTGTATATGAGAGTTTGTGCCCAGTAATAGATTGGTGTCCTGTCTAGGGTGTATCTACCCAGCGCCTGAAACACTCTCCCCTTAACGGGTATATTGAAACCCACCTCCCCTCTGTGTGTTATGTTCCACAGCAGTTTTCATGTTTACACATATCATGTTTAGTTTTGTTCCTCATTTAACCGGGTTTTATATTTTTGTACAAAGACATATGGGCTACATTCTTGAAACAATATAATAACTCATTTAAAACATTTAACTGGTGACTGGTATTATAGGTTACAGAAATGTGATCTTAATGGACCATATCCAATAATTATAATAGTAAGTTACTGCAAAACAAACCCTTGTAGCCAATTAAAAATCAGTCAAAAAATATTAACAGATTTGCAAATGGCTAACGAGAGCCTTTTCTTCCTTCAGCAAATTTTGTGGAGGTTCTCAAAGACATGATCTGATAAGTGCTAATTAGCATTAAAATTCTTTGATTTAATTTACACTGAACACCTGTAGTAAAATGTCGACTGATGTATTGTTATCTGATTTTAATTAATTAAATCATTCATTCATTATCTTCTGCTTAATCCTCTACTAGGAATGCAGGAAGGGTTCTCCGTTCCCATCCAGGAAAGAACGTTTAGGGTGCTGGGCAGATACACTCGGGACAGGGCGCCAATCTATCATGAGCAAACTGACTCACCCAACCACACACACACAAACACACACTATATGGGGCAAATTCAGAGCGTTTCATTTGACATTGAATCCATGTTTTTGGAGTGTTGAAGGAAACCAGAGAACCCAGAGGAAACCCACGCTGACACGGGCTGAATATGGACACCCCACTCAAATCGCTGACAGGTGAATGTGCTAACTGCTAAGTCACTGTGCCTAATTTTAATAATAATAATAATAATTCTATTATTCCAAGCCCAGTAGACACTAAGCCAGGTCTAATATGCGAGTTAATGGCTGTGTTAACCCTTGAATAATAAAGGATAAACCGCCGAAAGAAGATTATTATTGTACTTATTGTTCCTATTATCATTACCATTATTAGTATCATTATTTTATTGTTATTATATTATTAGTGGTTAGCACGTTTGCCTTTAGACACTGGAGATTCCCAATGTGGGCGGAGTTTCCATGTTCTCCCCGTGTCCGCGTGTGTTTCCTCTGGATTCTCCGGTTTCCTCCCACAGTCCAAAAACATGGATTCAAAGTAAATCAGTTGCTCTAAATTGTCTAAATTGTGTTGTGTTAAGAATAACATCACGCGTATTACACTTGGCCAAGTGTAATATGTTCATCGCTGTGGCGCCCCCTGGATAATAATGGGTTAAAAATGCCCGAAGAAGATTCAGAACTTTCCGGCCGTTGATGATACTTTTTGTGTCGAGCCACTAGAGGGCGATATAAGCGCGTCAACAGGACTGGGCGCTCCGCCCTATGCAAGCTGTGCTCATTGAATCGGTGTGGATGCTGTTTCAAACATGAGGACATTTTTAAAACAAATATTTATGTACAACATTAACAGTCGCTTTCATTTATATAGTTCCTTCATCGACGAACTACAAGTAAGTGGCACCGCTGTAATCCAGATATTTGGCCAAACGTCAGACGGACGGAACTGCAGCAGAACGCCTCAGAACCCTGAGGTTGTGCTCTGTGCATGAGAGTTGAGGGGTTCTGACGTCACGCGTGATTACAAACACGCAGCGTCGTCACTGCGTCCATGCTACGCACTCCACTACAGAGGCCACAAGAAGAGGCGAGCATCCTCCTAAAACCACGTAAGAAATGGCTTTTTTAGTAACATGGACATACAGTTCTTTTGATTTGGAATGTTATGTATTTTTAGGTTGCCATTGCAGTAATAATCGAGCTTCTGTGCTCACACTAGAATTAAGTGGGTTAAAGAGGGGGTTGTTTTTTGTCCTCTGTAATCAGTGTTTGTCTTTGCATTAGGAGGTCATGTGTACGCTCTGATGGCTTGTGGTACGTTCTCCTCAATGCTCCTGGCTTCACTGCATCATCTAACCTCACAGTGTTGATGCAGAGATAAAAAAAAAAAAGAGGGAAGCGGAGGGAAATGTGGAGGTTTGGGATCTGGCTGCTTTTCTGCTACCTCTCTGTGCTGATGTGTTGCCCATGTGGTGCCTGGCAAAACCATGAGCCTGGGGCACAGCGTAACCGTGTAAACAACAGCGACAGCAGTCAGCAGGGAGACAACGACAAGACCCTGCTGAATCCGTTGGATAATGAAGTGGAAGTGTGCGCGTACCGCATCGTGGAGCGAGCTGAGGAAGGCCAGCTGTGTTACCGTCACACATGGGTGGACTTCACCTGTTCCAGTAGCACCTGCAGGCAGGTTAGGGCCCCCGGAGGCCATCTAGTGGCAAACTTGCTTTCTAATGGCACTGTACTGCTCCAGTGGACTTTTCTCAATTCACAAGCACATCTAACTGAGCCATCAGCAGCAGGACTGCCCAAAAGGCCCGGCGTAGGGCATGGAGGCTTCAGAATGAGCTGCTTTTGGAATGGAAGCTACACCCAGTTTGAGTGTGCCACTGTGCGCTTTGCTAGAAGTTGCACAGACTACTTGCTCAGTGAGCTCCACGAAAATGTGCCCTACCGGATCTGTCTGCGGCCGGAAGTTTGGGACGGACCCAATGAGTGCGTGGAGTTCAGCGTGATTCCTGCTGGGATGCAGGATATTGTGATTGCAATGATGACAGTAGGCGGAGCCATCTGTGTGATGCTTGTAATCATCTGCCTGCTGGTGGCATACATCACAGAGAACATCATGAGCTCGTCGGTGCAGCACACGCTGGCGGTGCAGCACTCCCTCCGTTCACACAACACATACCTCTGAATACACACACACACACACACACACAGGTCTGTATGATGTCATCAGTGTGTATCTCCTCAGGGGTGAAGGTGTGATTTATGAATCTGATTTAACTTGTGAGATTTAATAATATTTTTCACTTGCCAAATTTGGATCAGGGGTGGCAAGTTGGCATTTCGCCTCTCAGCCCTGGAGATCCAGAATTGAATCCCGATCTGGGTAGAGTTACCATTTTCTGCCCGTGTCTATGTGCATTTCCTCTGGGTTCTCCGGTTTTCTCCCTCAGTCCAAAAACATGGATTCAGGGTGAGTGAGTGTGTCTTTGTGTGTGTGCTCAGCGATGAGTTGGCACCCTGTTCTGGGTGTATCTGCCCATGCCTGAAACTTTTTTCTTCTGAATGGGCATGGGGAACCAACCTCCCCAATACTCTAGTAGAGGATAAAGCGAAAGATAATGAATGAATCAATAATTTGTATCAAAACCAAAAGCTAAAATCAGCAAATCCACAGGGTTGTGAATGGCTCAGTAAGTCATGTGACCATGTAAACTGAGTCACTGTTTGTGAACAATTGGATTACAAGTTAAAGTCATGACACACTAAACTGACCTCAAAGGACTAGCCGAGGTGAAGACAGCATATAGGGCAAGCTCATGGCACTCTTTTCTTAAGTATTAAACCTGCACTTGAACACACCCCAAAGATGATGACTGTGATCTAAATAGTTATAACTTTTCGTAACAACATGAGGCCATGGTCTGTTTTTTGTATTAATAATAAAAAATACAGGCTCTTGTCAGGGAGATGCGTTATTCGATAAACAAAAAACATACTACTTGGTTTTAGTCAGTGCATGAAATACACATACGGCAATATAACCCACAATTCTGTATTGTATTAATTAGCGAAAAAAAAAATCATCATAGAATGAACATGTGAAAGATACTGGCTCTCAGACAGAAATGTAGAGGAGAGATGTACACACACACTATATAAGGGTCATTTAGAGCAGCCAATCAAATCTATGTTTTTGTACTGTGGGAGAACCCAGAGAAAACCCACACAGACATGGGGAGAACATGGAAACTCTGAATTTGTTGAGAGGTGACATGCTGGCATATTGATTAGTGTTTTTAATTGCATACCACAGTTTCATGCCAAAGCTGATTCTTATAGTTTGATAAGTTGCAAATGAAACTGGCTTTGAGTGTCTTGGGTTGTAAAACAGTAAAGGAAGAGATTCCAGCAAAAATATGGAGAATCCTTATGCGGCAATTCACTATAGTGAACAGCCAATCACAGTAATCTCTCCACCCATGCATTCCACATACTCAGTCATGGAGAGAGAGAAACTATATATTGATTTTCCTAAACAGTGTAATTAAAAACGTATTCTTGTCAGTTAAAATGTTGCAGACAGTCTAAATACACCTGACCGTGTGTTCTTAAAAATAAAATTTGTGACACTTACAAACTAGGCATTTAAACAAATCCGGACTATGGCGACCGACTCGGATGAGAAAAGAAAGACCTTCAGTAATTAACTAAATCTTTTCTGCTTTTACTTCCGCCAGTTTAAGAGTGTTTTCAGTCAGGAAAGTTTTGAAGCTTTCCAAATTAAATTGTGTATTATCTAATTATGATCTAAAACTCAATATTGAACTGCAGTTTTTTTGTTGGATGAGAAATTAAAGATATAAATTTGTTATAGATTGACACTTGGCATATTTATTAAAGCAATCAGGCATGAGAGGTTGTGCATTACTGTAATTAAATCACAGGAAAGAGGTTACAGCTCGTTTCTGTGATTTCTTCACAGGAATAAACAGCCTTATTGTTTGTATAAAATAGTTTTTAAAACTATAATAAAAAAAAAACATGGTTTAATTTATGCGTTTATCTAAAACAAAAAGATTAATAAACTCGTTTCCCACAATTTAGTGCTTATCTGTTTATATTAATCTGTTTTTCCATTATGGAACATGATTTCAAATAATGTATTTTATGTCATGCAGTAATACTAATATCAAGTGGTGCGTAGTTGTCATTATTGTCATGGCTGGACAAAAGGCTCGGCCAATCAGATTTAAGGACCGAAACTACCTGTTTTGTAAAATTATTAAGCAATAAGGTATGAGAGAGTGTGCATTATTGTGAAAAAATATTACAGAGTTAAATTATCAGCATTCATCATCATAAGCAAACCTCGAGTGCCTCATTGCTTTTATAAAATGGTTACAAACACACTAATAATAAAAGAAAAAGGTTTGATTCATAAACGCATTGATTAAAAGCAAAATCGTTAATAAACTGGTCTTCCGCGACATAATCTAGTCCGGTTTTTAAAATGAACACTGATCGCTAAATAAATAGATCTCTAAAAATAAAATACCACCACCTATTGGCCGAATTGTTTTTTCATTTGTAAGACGTTTTTTAAATAAAAGCGTTTGTTAAATGACTAAATGTAATGAATTATAGAACTCCGTAATTCAAAAACATTGGGAAAATGTGTTGTATTTTATACATTGATACAAATGTGAAGCAGTCAGACATTTCGTTGTTAATGTCACGGCTGGACAAACGGCTCAGCCACTCAGATTTATGAGCCAGAACTCCTAGTTTTATTATAGATGTTATCTTTAATAAGCATAAAGGTTCAGGAGGGATTGAACATTGATAATGTGCCATCGATGTCCAGTAATTTGATTAGTTCCATTTCAATGTTTGTTTTTTTTAATAATTGTGTTACAGACATTTTTTTTAAGATTTGAGAAATAGGAGATACATTCTGATAACAGCACTTTTTTCATCCCCATGTATCTACACACGTTTCTGGCAGTGGTGGACTGTGTTTTACACCAAGGCCTTCGGTAATGATCCGTCTGATTAACCCAAGTCAATAATTATTTTGTGCCTACAAAAACATATTATGCAGAAATGCAGTATAAAGAGCTGCTGCATCGCAGCAATCAGCCAGCATGAGTTTTAATGAACTATATATAAAACTTTTACATAAAGGTTTCTATTCGTTTTACCCTCGCATAAAATAATCACGAACAATAAAATTGTATAATTCTTTAAGAAAATAACAAAATAAGTTCCATTAGGAAGTTTTTTTTTTTTTTTTTTTTGCCAAGCAGATGCTAAAAGTTGAGTTGTATTTCTGTAATAGGTTTTAATTGGTTGACAATGTCTGCTCATTAAAAATACTCTCCAATCACTGGCTGTGAATACACTTGCACCGTCCAGGCCAATTCAAAATCTGATTGGTTAACACAACAGGTGAATCTACACTTTATTCAAGACTATTGGGACCAGCAAGATTCATTGTGAAGGTGTAGGCAGAAAGAAATTCAAACCTAGCAACCAATGATACTAAAACGTGATTGGCTAAATGCTCTAATAAGGAAATATTTGTCTGGAAGTGGTGCGATCAACGGAATTGGAAGCAGACAGACCATTTTAAATTATTTAATAAGTATTCATGAACAAGATATAATTACCATCAGTCTCTGACGGCCCGCCACTGGTTTCTGAAAAACATACATTTCTATGTGTTTACAATGTGATACAGTCGCACTGCACAAATTCAGTACACTCATGCTCACTAGCAATTAAACAAGTAAAGACTTCTATTGAAACACACATACACACACAACTATTAGCACTGTTACAGTCACAACACTTATGCACACAGTGCTGTCTCTTAATTGCCGAGTCATTGGTATGTCCACGCTAAAAGTGTGAAAAAAAAATCACAAGATAAATAAATAGGGTTACGTCTAACATGAAATGGTTACAGTTGTATACAGGTTTCTGTGTCAGTAGAATTTGTTAGTTTAAACTAGCAGCGCTGGATTAGCTGCTAAGTCTTTGGTTTAAAACATCACTAAAACGCAGCAAAAGCTATGACTTTAAAAAAAAAAAAAAGGTTGCCCACTTACAGCGTTTTAGCTGTATTTATTTGATGTTAATCGTTTTATTATCCAGTCTAAACCATTCCTGTTGATCCACATTTGCGAGAAATCATTTTAATTCACCAGTTGATGCTGGCCTGTACTGTTAAATAAGAATTAAGGGATTACATTTATATCTTCTGTAATAATCTGAACACTAGTGGTATGTATGAAGACCCAGATCAGGTAGGTCAGCAAAAAGTGAATTTACTTCACACTCTGCTGCCTCAAGTCGAGCCTTCGCTACATAGTCCTGCTCAACAGCAGTAAACACCCCAGTTTATAGACGTTAACATACCTCTGTGTTCATTTCCTGTTAATAACAATAATAGCTGTTTACCACTGAACTGTGAATATAGATTTAGAAGATCTAGATTAGTCAGGTTATGTTAGGTGCATGCTGTTGTTTTGATAGAAGATCAGTGTGTAAACTAAAAGAGGGGAAGGTTTAGTGATGTGATGTGTCTACAAATAATTGAATAAGTTTTTCAACTCTGAAAAGAATATATCGTTACACTTCGCTACTTTCGTTTTTTAGGAACTTAATAATAAGTGCGAATCACTGTGTTAAAAAAATATCTTAAACACTGCATCATGCCTCAGACATAATATTCTAACTTGCTTTTGAGACATTTTGAACCAGACAGGGAGGGAACTATGTTGCTGGATCAAAAATTGTCGTAAGGAAAGATGGATCCATTCTTTGTTGTTGCTATTCTTGCTGTTTCTAGAAACATTTTTCTATTACTGCACTAATTCCAGCTGAATTGGAAGTTTCAAAAATCAGACTACTGTTTATAAACTTTTTTTGTCCTATATAAATTGTCAACAAGCTGCTAATAAACTTTGGTGACCACCATATTTGGTAATAGGTGTAGTGTTTTTATTTTATATGTTTTGCCATGGGTACAGTGGTGTTACAACTGTCACTGTGGACGTTAGGTGGTTGTTGTGCAGAATTGTGTTGCTTTGTGCTGCTATTTAACTGACTTGGCCAAATCTTCTGAATTGCAGCTTTCAGTGGGTTGTTTTCCTAAAGAACCTACAAAATGGTCTACTATTTTTTAATAATTGTCTAATATTGATTGATTTTCCAATAATGTTGTTTCTGTTTTTATTCAATAGCTGCAATTATGATTGATTTAAGTTTTTAATTATTATGAAAATAAGTTCTCACATCTGCCCAGTGATAGATTGGCGCCCTGTCCTGGGTGTATCTGCCCAGCGGCCGAAACGTTCTCTTCTGGATGGGCATGGGGAACCCAACCGTGACCCTAGCAGAGAATTAAGCGGAAGAGAATGAATGAATTAATTAATTAATTAATTTCTCACATCCTCTTTATTTTCTTTAGCACATTTTAATTGGCTTTTTAATTCTTTGATTTATTTAAATTCATGTTTAGGGCCTGTGCAAAAGAAATGCCACATCTGCAATGTAATTTTTGAGTTTTCTAGGTTTTGTCATTTTGGAATATAAATTGTTCTCAAAGATGTTTTAAAAACCTTCATCTGACACTTCAAACAAAGTTTCAATGATTTATGCACTTGTTTTTGCTTCAACTTCAACATAATTTTAAATGAACTTTTTAAATTCACATAATTCTTTTGGTGTATCTTAATTTTATACTCTGCCTTGTCAATGTACATTTATTTTATTTATTTTTTATGTTTGTGCCTTTTTGTTTAGAGTTTTATATAGATCAGTCAGACCATTTGTCCATTTATGGATGCTTAATTGCTGTATTCTTAAATATTTGGTTCATTTACTTTAAGTCATTTATTGCTGATTGTAAGGCTAACATTTTAAATACAATAATTCTAAATGTTGATTTCAAAAACAACTCATTTACAACATTTGTTTTTAGATTCTGGTAATAACTAAGAATTATGTTCACACTTCATTTGATTTTTTTACTGTATTATTTAGTTTTATAGAAAATAAGTACTTTAGTGTGTGATCGACATGTCGTGTAATTTCCAAATTACAAAAGCTAACTGCACATCAAAACATAACATTAATAATTACTATTAATTTTGAATTGTGTTTATGTTGTGTATGTTGAGAATATTGCTTTAGATGAAGACACATAACTCTTATCATTCCATTAAAGTTACTAAAACCTATTAAAATTAATTGTCATTAACATTTGCACTTTGTGTAAAGCAATTGTTTGAGAATAGAAGAAGCAATTGTTTTTCCTCTGTTGGTTTAATGCTGTTTCATGTCTTTACTGTAATATTTTAAATGATTATTTACCACTTTAGTGGTGTTACAATAATAATAGATGCCTTATTTAAGAACCTGATAAGCTGTTATATAAATAATAAAATTACTGATAAAGCAAATATATGGAGTAATGGTATTTTGCTTTTGTTTCAATAAAAGAAATGATCATCCTTGTTTAAAATGTGTATTTATTCACAAGTGTTTTGTTTTATTTGATGGTAGCGTGTGTCTTAAGTGAAATGAGTGTGCCTAGCGATTGATTGATTGGCCCCCTGTCCTGCTTGTATCTGCCCAGCGCAGAAATGTTCTCCCCTGGATGGTTATGAGGGACCCCTCCCGTGACCCTAGTGGAGAGTTAAGCGGCAGAAAATGAGATGAGTATATTGTGGGACTATGATGCCACAATCCTAACTAATATTACAAATAAGATCATATATGTTTCAAATAACCAAAATGGCTTTTATTGCACGTTGTTATTTGTGACACTGTAAATTATCATCTGCAGCACATAGAAAAGTCTATGTTTCTAATCTACTTTCAGTAGGTAAAAGTCAGTTTATTACTCCAAGGTCATACATAAAGAGTCTGGATCTCTTTGGAAGACCATTTCCACCATGTTAAAAACATATCAAAAGCATTTTGTTTACATCGACCTATGTGTGTATTTGCACGAGCAGGCCAACATGATATAAAGTTAGAATTCTGAAATTGAAAGTCAGAATTCTAAGAATAAAAAGTCAGAATTCTGAGATTAAAAGTCAGAATTCTAAGAATAAAAAATAAAAAATCTGAGATTGAAAGTCAGAATATTAAGATTAAAAGTCAGAATTCTAAGAATAAAAAGCCAGAATGCTGAGATTTAAGTAAAGTCAAAATTTAAAGATTTTAAAAACAAAATTCAGAGATATTTTGCCTTTTTTCCTTTTCAATGGCGGAAATTAGCTTCCATAGGCTCTCAAATATCAAAACAGTCTACAACATGTAACTATTGTCGATGTACTTCTAAATTTAAAATAAATACACGCGTGAACTAAATAAAAACATCTGGGTGAACCAAAGGTCACGTGTTTATACGTACAACCACGCCTACTATATCTTCCCGCCCAAATTTGGCCACGTCACTAGGTTCTTTAGACTGTCCGCCATTTTGTATGTATTCTTATACAATAGCAGGAAACGAGGTGGTAACACATCCACTTCTGCGTCATTTAAAGTTAGCTATTTAAACGCACTGTAGATAGATATCTATATTTACATATGAGGTTTCTTGGTGTGGGTTGATATCGGGGTAACGTTTAGAACAACAGACTGTCTTGAATTTGTAAATATTTTTGAAGAAAGCGCAGTAATGCCCAGCCACCCGCTCCGTGTAGCTGTGGTGTGCTCCAGTAACCAGAACCGGAGCATGGAGGCTCACAACATTCTCAGGTAAACACCGACAAAACGAGAAAAAATGGGAAATGAGATCTAAATAGCCATCAAGCGTGAATAGGACCAACACAATGTAAAGGAGAAGAGGAACATGGAGGATCATCGGCTGGACGACGACTTCGAATTATTTTTACCTAACATCGACATCGACTGTTTATTTTATATAGTTTTTCCGTTTTTATACGACGAAAAACAGTAATGCTTTGTCACTGTAGACTGAAACTCGTCTCAAACGCAACCTGCTCCCTACACCCTACAAAGTGCACTGTGCTCGACGGCCCCTTCACTTGAGCGGCTGTAGTTACTAAGTAGTTAGTTTGCCTATTTTTTTTTTTTTTTGCCAGAAACCAACTTGAGCCAGAATTGCAAAACAACTACAAGTTCTGAAAAGGCGTTTTGGTGGTTTAATGAACGTCACACTCTTAGGTTAGACTCTGGGTGAAGAGTCCTAGATAAAAGACAATGTACATTGCATTTGGGACAAAACCGCTGAAGGGTTAATTACCCCAAACTCATTTTCTAAAATTATAAATAGCTTAGCACTAAATCTTACTGAAGTAAAGGTTTAATCATTACAAAATTTGTTAACTATACGATTTTAAATACAAAATCAGTTCTACATGTTTTTTGTAACACTTGATGGGTAAGTATTTGTACCTTGAGGATTGTGTTTTGTTTGTTTTCTGATGTGTCCTAGGTTTGTGTGTGTTTTATATTAGTTGTTTCACCATTTCTCCATGTCTCTGCAGCAAGCGCGGGTTTGATGTGAGATCTTTTGGCACTGGAACCCACGTGAAACTCCCTGGACCTGCTCCAGACAAGCCCAATGTGTATGACTTTAAAACCACGTATGAGCAAATGTACAGCGACCTGGTCCGAAAAGACAAGGAACTGTATCCCCATCACACACAGGATTATATGGCACGAACATGCACACATTAACACTTAAAGCCTGCTCTAAACAACTTGTATTTAGTGCGGCAAGTGGGTTGTAATATATTTAATAGAGGCAAAAATATAGTCATGATCAGACAAACGTCAGTGGTGAGTAGTTTTATAAGTATAAAAAAGAGACTTAAGATTATATTTCAAGGTTTTTGGGTGGTTCAGAAAACCATGTGCATTAAACATTTTGCAAGTAGCTTAAACTCAGTTCTGTTCCAGTATGACTTTGTTCCTGTTTAAAGTTTATTTTATTTTTTATATATATTTATTTTAAAGTAACCAGCACTTGTTCCTGAGCATCATTGTTATGTACAGCTAGAGTGCCTTGCAAAAGTATTCGGCCCCCTTGAACTTTTCAACCTTTTGCCACATTTCTGGCTTCAAACATAAATATCTGAAATTGTCGTTTTTTTTTTATGTAAAGAACAATTAGTGGAACACAATCGTGAAGTGAAACAAAATTTATTGGCTGTTTTAAACCTTATTTAGAAATAAAAAAAGAGGAAATGCAATATTATTCAACCTTTTTTTTGTATTGATACTTTGTAGTGCCACCTTTTGCTGAGGTTACAGATGCAAGTTGCACTTCAGTTTTGCACATCGAGAGACTTAAGTTTTTGACCATTCGTCCTTGCAAAACAGCTTGCGCTCAGTGAGGTTATATGAAAAGTGTTTGTAAAAAGCAGTTTTCAGCTCTTTTCACAGATTTTCGATTGGATTCAGGTCTGGACTTTGACGTGGCCATTTTAACACTTGATATGTTTGTGAACAATTCCATTGTAGGTTTTGCTTTATGTTCTGGATCATTTTCTTTCTGAAAGCTCTCTCTGTCCCAGTCTCAGGTCTTTTGCAGACTCCCAACAGGTTTTTTTTTTCTAGAATGGTTCTGTATTTGGCTCCTTCCATCTTCCCATCAGTTTTAACCATCTTCCCTGTCCCTGCTGAAGAAAAGCAGGCCCAAACCATGATGCTGCCATGTTTGACTGTGGGGATGGTGTGTTGCTGTTACGCCAAACATAACATTTTATGTTGTGGCCTAAAGTTAGATTTTGGTTTCTTCTGACTAGAGCACCCTCTTGCACGCTTGGTGTGTCTTCAGGTGGCGTGTGACAAACTTTAAACAAGACTTTTTATGGACATCTTTAAGAAATGTCTTCTTGCCACTCTTCCATAAAGGCCAGATTTGTGCAGTGTAAGACTGATTGTTGTCCTATGGACAGCTCATCCAGCGTGATCATAGGCCTGGTTGCATCTCTGATCAGTCTTCACCTTGTTTGAGCTGAAAATTTAGAGAGAAGGCCTGGTCTTGGTAGATTTGCAGTGGTTTGATACTCCTTTCATTTCAACATGATCGCTTGCACAGTGTTGTTTAAAGCTTGGGAAACCTTCTCGTATCCAAATCCGGCTTTATACTTATCCATAACAGTATCTCAGACGTGTCTGGTGTGTTCCTTGGTTTTTATGATGCTCTCTGCACTTAAAACAGAACTCCGAGACTATATCAGAGCAGGTGCATTTATATGAACACTCAGAGATCCTTACGGAACTTCTGAAGTGACTTAGCAGCACTGAGGGAAAAGGGGCAAATAATATTGCATGCCCCACTTTTCAGTTTTTTATTTCTTGAAAAAATAATTAAACATCCAATAAATTTTGTTGTTATTCACGATTGTGTTCCACTTGTTGGTTCTTGACAAAAAAAAAATACAATTTTGTATCCTTATGTTTGAAGCCTGAAATGTGGCAAAAGTTTGAAAAGTTCAATGAGACCGAATACTTTTGCAAGCCACTATATTTCTAATCTTTCAACAGGGTTTTAGTGTTATTTAATGGCCTCTATTACATATTCTTTTTTTTTTTTTCCACTCTTACATTTTAATTGGCTTTACTCGCATATGTATATAGTTGGATACATACTTACACGCACACACTCTTGTGTAGTTGTGTGTGTGTGTGTATATATATATATATATCACAGAGCAGTGGTGGGTGAGTGATTTTTCAGCAATGCAGTATGATGGTGTGTTGCACTCTTGTTTACATATCTCAGCGTCATTGGTTATCTTGGTTTACAGATCCTTCATGTAGCTGATGCTTTACAAGTAATAGTTGGGGTCAGAACATAGGGTTACATTCAGAATCCATGGAGCAATGAGGGTTAAGGGTCTTGCTCCAGGACCCACATTGATTGCTTCACTAACTTCAGTACACCTGGTATTTAAAACCACAATCCTTAGATTACTTGCCCTAACCACTGAGCTACCACACCCATATATTCCTAAGAGAATCATCCTGAGGGAATCAACAAAGTCTTATCTGATGGACTAAATAGTTCACCAACCAAAAATATCCAGCCACTATCTTCCAGTACATAGTGTCATGTGAGCCCTGTTGAATGATAAGGGGATGACTTGCATAAACTTTGCAACAACAGATAATTACCATCTCTGACTTTGCATTTTTCAAGATGGAGCAACAAGGGAGTTGGGTTTGCTGAGAGTACGTGGTCTCGGACGTCTGATTTACTCATATCAGTGCACAATATCACATCTGTGACGGGGCACTGCTGTGCTGAGAATTATTCATCACCCAAATACTACCTGACCTGTTGTGTTATTGTAGAAAATCTGGCCATTGTAACCAAACATTGCAAAGTGATTAAAACAGTGCATCTACCAAAACAGATGTACTACAATTTGTAATTGTAGAACTGCAAAGTGCGTTAATAGTAGGGGTAAAAATGTATGAGTATGGAAACCATCTGTGACATTGCACTTTGAAAGAGAAAGTGAGAAACTAAAAGTAATTTGGCACCACCATGTGAGGTACATTTCAAAATATAAAAAGATTTTAGTCCAGCATTCAAAATATAAACTCTAGGTTTTAATCCAGCGTTCAATTTTTAAATAGTGGTATTTTAATTTCTCAGCAATGTTTACCCAAGACCCACCTTTATATACAATATAGACTAGTGCTCAAGCTCTTTCACTTTGCTTTTTTTTGTGCACATTACATTATGTGCATCCTAAATTGCTGATTGCTATATCTTATTGGGATAAATAAAATATCTAATTGCTCATCAAACAAGGACTGTCATGCTGGAACAGGAATATTTTCCCCAAATTCTTAAAAAATGAGAAGCTTATCATTGACCACCTGAATGTTATAGCTAGTGCTTTACAACCTCTATAATCTTATTTGATGGACCAACTACGGCTGAACAGTATTTGTTTTAACATAATAGTCCCATAATATATTTGTGTGATCTGAAGTGTAGTTTGGTTTCCACCATTATTCCACTTAAATCCTTTATTTTATTTATTTTTTTTAATCATGTGCATGTGACCATTTATGTAGCACAGCTATTAGATCAGAGTTGATGCTCATGAATTAACTAGCACTTAAATACTGAGATGAAAGCATTGGTTTGTGTTTATTTTTCAGAAATGCTCCCATGTGGAAAGCATTCGAACTGGCTACTAAATCTAACCGCAATAAACTCTGATTAATCTTGATTTGAACTGTTGTTAGAAGTCGACTTGTTGCAGTGTCACAAATCACCACCAGGGCGCAGAAACCTATTAAACTTGTTAAAACCTGATCGGTTTTTATCATTAGTCCGTCTTAGTTAAATTCGTACGCGACCAGATAGAACAGCAGTAGATTCTTCTTCGTTGAATACAATATTAATTTTGCTACAAAATAATTGTTGCTTTAACAATTTCCCGGTGGGGGGGTAGAGAATTTTAATATGTTATATTTCTTATACAAAAAAAAGTGCAGTTTAGTTATAGCAATGTCAGTTCGGATAGGACTCCTTAATACCATCGCAAATAAAATGTAAAAATGTTATCATTTGAATTAAGAATTACATTAAAGTCAGGATAAACCCACGGCTAATGCAGTTTAGTTTATTATATGATTTGGTGGCATTGGGCCAGAGTAATCATGTTTGCCTTTGCAAGAAGGCACTGGGTGTAAACTTTAGACAAAGTAGCTTTGACATTTTCGTGTGAAATTTGCATGTTCCTTTGGTTTGCATGGGGCCCCCTACTGTCCAAAGACATGCACTTCAGGTGAATTAGAAATGATAAATGTTTCCTGTAACAGGTTTTTTCAGAGTGCTTTCATGACGTAAGTTCATAATAAACTTAAAATAGGACAGGAAGTACAACACACATGAATGACAGGTTATTGACCACTATCTTTATTAAAGGACCAAGTTAAACTAGTAAGACTGGTTTAATTCACCAAATTTTTGATAGGCATTTGCTTTTTATTAGTCTAATAAAATAAGGGTTAAAAAGTCGTCACAAAATAAGTCTGGTTATGCATTTCATAATTTTTTCAAATTTATGTTGTTTTGAAATGGCATGATAGAGAATTAATTTAAGAGCTTGGCTTTCCTTTTAGTCTGAAAAATAATTTTCTCTCATTTGCAATTAAGCTCTAGTTAAGCAAGCATTCTTTAAACCCCACATATTTGTACTTGCTTACAGTATTTATGAGAGCCAAAACTAACTTCCTACTAATTGTGCAAATATAGATTTATGTTTTGTTTTTTTACAAGTACAGTTGCTTAATCATTTTAATAGCAAGTTGAATGTATATTCGCATAAACAGTTGTTTTAAATGTACATTCACGTATCCATAAGAATATTAGCAAATTTATTAGATACTACACTGACAGGGATAATCTCAACATTGTTTCAATTTATACAATTATTGAATATAAAGAATTAGATTAATGCATTGGGTTAAAATAAAAAATTTGACTCACATTTTAGATATTGACAAATGGATATGATCATCATTGTCTAATTTACCCGTAGGGGCTAAGAGGGTTCCATTAAGCTATTCATGGTTGGTTAGCTTGGTCGAAATGGCTACATCCCAGGACATATATCTGCTAATGTGGTTTCAAACCTCAAGTCCACTAATGTGGGTCCTTTAACCTCATTGCTCCATGGATGCTGTTATGGCTGACCCTGTGCTTTAACACCAACCATCGAGTTGGGATACTTGTAAGGTGTTCTGGATTAAAGCATATATGGAATGGCAATGTAATAGGAAAGAAAAAACTCCATAAATTATCTGCAGGTTTTTATTCTGTCAGTAGGGGGCACACTGGTTAAACCAAAGCTGTAGGATTAGTTTACCATGGCACCCAGCACATGTAGGTGTGTTTGTTTTAATAATTTGGAATTGTCTTTGCAAAGGTTGTAACATTAACGTTAACATTTGAAGCTACTTGTCCAATTTAGGGTTTCAGAGAATGCTGAAGTCATGCCAGCACTTGTGAAGGGCGTAGAAACACCATGTTAAAGCCCCTGCCCCTCACAGGTCAGGCAAATTTATACATAAGGACAAGGTTGTTCCTGTATTTCACGTTACTTATATTTCTTTAGACAAAGAATATGCCAACTCGACAGCAAAAAAAAAAAACAAACCCGGCAAACAGTGCCAACCACTTTGCAGTGCAATTATACGCGTGTCCAAAGAGATGTGATGAGTAAATTACCTGAACTACTTTGCACATTTTCCTAAAATATAACTTCGACTGTTACATTGTTCATATTTACATCTACTTTCACTTCCTCAAATATATACAAGTGCTTTATTTTAGAAAATCTTATATTTGCTCCACTGTATTGGTGTTTCCTTGACCCTGGCTTAACTTCAGATATACACAAAATGGCATTCTGCACATGCTGGAACGAAACAAGCGCATCAAGGCAAGACCAGAGCGCTTCCAGAACTGCAAAGACCAGTTTG
Source organism: Xyliphius kryptos (assembly GCA_025769995.1). NCBI lineage: Eukaryota > Metazoa > Chordata > Actinopteri > Siluriformes > Aspredinidae > Xyliphius > Xyliphius kryptos. Next base: position 36,550 of record JAOUQT010328183.1, read on the forward strand.
ATCTGGTCATCACCTGTGAGGAGAGAGTATATGACCAAGTGCTGGAAGGTGAGTCAGCTCTCATACTGTTGCTTTGATCTGAATCATTTTGGTTTAATAATGTTTGTGGTTTAATTGTTGAATCAAACCAAGAATGTTACGCAGGACTTTCATATTAAAGTGAAACTGCATCTCTTTGTCAACTTAATATAACATTGCATGCAGCAAATCATGTTAGTTGTTAGTTTGTGTCACTATGTTTTTATTTAAAAGACCATGAATAATGACCCCTGGTGTTTGTTTTTTGTTTTTTTTTTCTAACCATTGCATTTTTTGTGGAAATGTTAATGTATTTTCCTTTTGAAAAGAAATAAGAAAAAATACTAGAGTTTGTTTTCCTTCAACTATTGCTTTAGCTTGTTTGTGTAGTTTTAGGTTTACAACGATGTAAAGTTGTGTTGAGACAAGACACTTATTTAAAAAAAAAAGATGTATAAATAAATAAATTAAACATGTTTTATTTTATGTTTCTTTAGATCTAAATTCACGTGAACAGGAAACCTTTCAGCCAGTGCATGTAATAAATGTGGATATTCAGGATAACCATGAAGAGGCCACACTTGGAGCCTTTCTCATCTGTGAGCTGTGCCAATGTGTAAGTGCAAAATCAGGTTGTTAAATCCCAAAAGCCTAATGTCAGTGAAAACATTGGTGGATTGTGTGTCATTGCACTGTTCCCAAAACTGATTCTGTCCCAAACCTGGATGAACAAGAGAAGAGGTTTCATCAGAAAGGCATTTGAGTAAATACATCCATCAAAAAGTTTACATTTTTTATTAATAATCTTTACATACAGGATGTCATCACACCCTTAAGTTTTACTACTCCGATCAGTTTCAACTCTTTTCATTGTCTTCCACTTAATCCTTTATTGTGGATTAGGGTTCGCAGGGGGTGGGAGTTTCTCAATGCCCATCTTTGAAAGATCATATAGGGGAAATTTAGAGCAGTCATTTTATCTTAAACCCACTGTGGACTGTTGGAGGAAACCGGAGAAAGACCACTATGCCACCATTCTGCCCCAGAATAATGATATGACCAGTTAATGAAATAATGCTAAAGCTTTAAACATTGCATCAGTGCATTGCATTTGAGTTAAGCTAATTTAACTGTTGCTTTTGTTTGCACAATAAATATATACAGTACCAGTCAAGGTTTAAACACACCACCTTCTTTCTCATGCAGGGATGTTGTTTTGAAGTTGGTGTGTTAAATAATTGTATTTCTGGGTCTTATCTGGTGTCATTTCCTTGCAAATTCAACTTTATGGTGAAGACTTAAGCTATATAAACTGCTGAACATGGGTATAGTTTTGTTTGTTTTCTCTTTTTACCATATTGATGGACTTTATAGTTTTACAATCATAGACTGCAGTTCATCTGTTTTCTTGTTTTTGTTAGTCCTCTGTTGGTTCTCTGTTCTCTATTGGTCGGGAACATCACAGAACAGGTATAAATTGGATGGTTTATTGTCAGTTTTGCAGTGACACTGATGCGGTTGGGGGGGGGGGGTAATTCGTGCAGCTGTGCTACTTTAGTCTCGTTTAAACACCTCTGTGACACTGATGGTATAGGAATAATGCACCGACCAAATAATACCTGCTCTGTGGTGGTACTATTGTGGTCCTGACGATTTAAGAACAGAGTAAAGTAACACCGTATGTACTGTAGTCCACAAACAGATGGACTGTGGTTTGTAATCTTTACAGTAAGTGGAAAAGCTAACATGGGCAAAAAGGAGTGTGTCAACTTCTTGAGGACTGTATGTAAAATCACACTGCAGTATTTTTTCATCTTACTAATCTGCGTCTCTCTGTTTTTAGATCCAGCACACGGATGACATGGAGAATGATATAGATGAGCTTTTGCAGGAGTTTGAGGAGAAAAGCGGGCGCCCATTCCTTCATACGGTTTGCTTCTACTGATCAGTGTTTTGCACACAGGTCTGTCATACTCACTACGAGGCCCAGCTGGACTGGTCGTAATGACATCACTATGACAATAATTTGATTTTTCTCACTCCCACGTTCATCTCCATTTCAGCACCCATTCTGTTTATCCTTCGCTCTTTATATCCATCTTTTTTATAATGATTCCTCACAGAAGGATCTCTGTGATTATGCAGGTTTTATGATGATTATTTTTGGGGATCCGTTCGGTGGGATTCAGTGAGATGTCTGAATGATGAGTGCGTAACTGAAAGGAGTGATTTTTACTTGAATACCAATGATGCACCACATGACCGACTAGGAGTCTATGACCCAATTTTCTTTGTATTTAAAAATGATTGAATCCTTGTTTTACTCTGCAGGATAAAGTATTTTTGGGTCATCAGGATATATATTTGTTTTTTTTTTATTTTTATTTTTTTTAAGTAGTGATTGTCAGTCCAGAGTGCCTGAACGTTTATGTAAATACTTTGCTGGAAAAAAAAATAAAATACAGAATGAAATGCTTTTGGTGTTGCTTAATAATAAGAAGGTAGTTACATCCCTTAATGGTTTTTTTTTTGTTTTTTTTAATATTAAATGTTTTTCTCTTTATTTGAGACCTACATAACAATACTGCACATGCAGGGATGTCCAACAAGATGTTTTCCCAGTGAGCTTGATCTGTTTGGTTTAATGCTTTTTGTTTTTTGTCCCTCACAAGAATGTTGCTGCAGCATTTTAATTCAGTCGAGTTAGAATGCAGTATGATGCAGAGGTGATTCACTTTGCTGTCCAGTTACAGACATCATCCTTTGCTTCCATTGATACGAATGTGAAGCAGTCAGAGGAGTGTATTATCGGCAATAATGTCATGGCTGGATTAATGGATCAGCCATTCAGATTAAAGGAGGTTGTGTTTTAATTGTGCAGAAAAGGTGGGAAAGAGGTGATCCTGTACTCCGCTATGCGCTTTAACACCTTTTTTTTCTTCATAATTTATTCATGAGTGCCGTTACTTGAATCTGATTGGCTGAGCCATTTGTCCAGCCGAGACATTATTGACAATAATGCACACCTCTGACCGATTTGTATTCGTTTCAATACAATACCTTATTCAGATTTTTTTATTAACTGCATTCTGATATTTGACCAATAGATGTCAGTATTTAATTATTACAGAACCCTGTTACTCTGAAATAAGTTTACTTTAAAAACTGGACGTAATTACATCACAGAAGAAGAGTTTATTTACAATAATATAAATAAAACTTAACACTCAAGGGAAGGAGTTATAACTACTACACTATGCATCGACCTAATAACACCTTGTTCCTGTGATTTAGTCACAATAATGCATGCACTCTCATACTTTGTTGCTTAATTTAATCAGATGACTCACACAGAGGTCAGACGCCAGCACCCCCAGAGCAATCAAGCTCAAGGGCCCACATTGGTAACTTCATTGAATGTGGGATTTAAACCCTCAACCTTCTGTCTGATTGCCCAACACCCTCAGCACTGAGCTACCAAATCCCATAGAAGTGAAGCTGCAATTTTATAAGCCACTCTTAAAAAAGTAAAAAAAAAAAAAATGCAACATGCTCCAGATCTTAAGGCTGCTGTGGTTTTCATAGCACTGATCTTCAGCAATGTGGTGGGAAGGCTGAAGGTGGGCAGACTAAAGGTGAGTAGGCTAAAGGTGGGCACGGTGAAAGTGAGCAGGTGAAGGTGGTGGACAGGCTGAAGGTGGTGAGCAGGCTCAAGGTGGTGGGCAGGCTGAAGGCGAGCAGGCCACAGATGGTGGGCAGGCTGAAGGTGGTGTGCAGGCCGAAGATGGTGGGCAGGCTGAAGGTGAGCAGGCTAAAGGTGGTGGGCAGGCTGAAGGTGGTGGGCAGGCTGAAGGTGGTGGGCAGCCTGAAGGTGAGCAGGCTAAAGGCGGTGGGCAGGCTGAAGGTGGTGGGCAGCCTGAAGGTGAGCAGGCTGAAGGTGGTGGGCAGGCTGAAGGTGGTGGGCAGCCTGAAGGTGAGCAGGCTAAAGGCGATGGGCAGGCTGAAGGTGGTGGGCAGACTGAAGGCGAACAGGCTGAAGGTGGTGGGCAGCCTGAAGGTGAGCAGGCTGAAGGTGGTGGGCAGGCTGAAGGTAGTGGGCAGGCTAAAGACGGTGGGCAGGCTGAAGGTGGTGGGCAGGCTAAAGGCGGTGGGCAGGCTGAAGGTGGTGGGCAGGCAAAAGGCGGTGGGCAGGCTGAAGGCGGTGGGCAGGCTGAAGGTGGTGGCCACGCTGAAGGTGGTGGGCAGGCTCAAGGTGAGCAGGCTGAAGGTGGTGGGCAGGCTGAAGGTGAGCAGGCTGAAGGTGGTGGGCAGGCTGAAGGTGCCCGGCCGGCAGTGTGCGGGTAAAGTGCACCCCCGCTCTGCGTCCGTGTCAGGTGTCAGCCCCCGGTGTTCCCAATTAAGCTAATGTGGGTGTCTGTCACTCTCTCTAACACACACTGCTGCAGAGAGAAAGAGCGTAAGAGAGAATCCGAGCTTCATCGCATCGCTCAAAGCTCAGGTTCAGAATCTATCTCCCATCCCAGCTCGGATTTCCACCGAGGAGCAACAGCAGGAGGGTGATGATGTTTATGATGATGAAGGAGCTGCGGAAGCCACACTGACACAGTTAAGCCCGGTGTATAAGCGCCTGTTACAGCAAACTGAGGAAGGAACCGAAAGCAGACGGCAAAGTGGTTTTATTTCTCTGAGGTGTTTATTTTGGAAATGAAGGCGTGCTCTCCTCCGCCTGCGGTGCGACGCTGTACAACCGCGCTGTGAAGCGTCATATGGTGCAGATCTGATTCACTGATGCTGACGATGAGGATGAGGATGAGGGAGATCTTTATGAATCCGTTTCGATCTGAGTGATCTGCTTCTCTCAGGTGAACGTGGTGCGACTTGCGCCTGATGGACTCTGATGGGAGACGATGATCTTTATGGCCGTCGGCGCCGCTTTGGTGATGGTAAGCGATTCGCACCACATGAATTAACTCACTCACTTATTAGGGAAAATGTGTTTGTGGGGTGGAGCTGGAGAGAAAGAGGTGCCAAAAATGCAAAAAAAACTGATCTGTAATGCTTTGACTTCATTTGTGCGTATTTGGTGACGTTCACACAAATGCATAATCTAACATTAACATAAAACTGTTCCTAAGTCTCACTGCTGCTGTGACACACACACACACACAGAGAGACACACACAGGTCCTTTTACTGTTTGTCTGATGCAGTTCCAGTCTTTAAAAGAGCATTAGGTTTGGCTGCGTCAGTATCCCATATTTTTGGTTTAATATTATTCGATTTTTTGTAGACTGGAGCAGAAAATGAGGATTGTATTGCCAGCATTAAGTCACACTGATAAACTATTAAACTGTTGCACTTTGCACCAGGTGTTTGGAAACTTCAGGTTCTTTCATATCCTCTTCATTACATCATAATGCTGATGTCACATGAATTTCATTAAGATTGTTTTGGCATAACAACTTCCTTTTTGGTCTTCTTAGACTTTAAATATGCATTACACCACCAATTTGGGAACAGAACTGTGTTAAAAATTTACCTCAAGTACATGAATATCTTGGTACCATGTGGATTAGCCTAATGAATGTGACCTGATACCATGCTGGGAGCAGCTGACTTGCTCAAGTTTAATTCGCAAACTGTTCCAGTTTGCGCCAGGTGTTGGAAAACTATATCTATATCTATATTTACATGTAGTCATTTTGCAGACACTTTTATCCAAAGTGACTTACAACTATCCCAACTTGATGGCTGGGGTCAGAACACAGGATTGATACAGCCCTCTAGAGCAATGAGGGTTAAGGGTCTTGCTCAAGAACCCACTTTGGTAACTTTAACGGACCTGGGATTTGAACCCACAACCTTCAGATTGGTAGCCCAACACCTTAGCCACTGCGTTACCACTCCCTTATAATATCTTTTTTAGTACATCAAAATTCCCCTGTAGGTCTTATTTAAGACAGTTTTGGCATGACGTGTTAACTTCAGTCTTTTTTTCTGAAGTTTTTTTAAGTTAACATTTAAACACTTTTATAACACTGTGAATAAAGCTAAAAATGTACCTAAAGGTACATGAATATCTTGCTACCATGTAGATCGGCCTGATGAATGTGACCTGATACCATGCTGGGAGCAGTAAGCAGCTGACTTGCTCAAGTTTATGTCGCAAACTGTTCCAGTTTGCACCAGGTCTTGGGAAACTTCATTTTTTATATGTACATTTACATTTGGTCATTTTGCAGATGCTTTTATCCAAAGTGACTTACAACTATCCCAACTTGATGGCTGGGGTCAGAACACAAGGTTGATACAGCCCCCTGCAGCAATGAGGGTTAAGAGGGTTTCCCCAGATTTTAAATTAACATTTAAACACTTTTTGGCTACACACTGTGAATAATGCTAAAGATGTACGTAAAGGTACATGAATGTCTTGGTACCATGTAGATTAGCCTAATGAATGTGACCTGATACCATGCTGTAAGGAGCTCATCTGCTCAAGTTTGATTAAGTCCTACAATTCTTACACACTTACATATTATGTGAGGTCATAGTGATCCAAACTGGAATGCCGATGTAACTTTTAGCGAAGGTACAAGTTTTACAATGAAAATGTGCAGTGTTGGGGAATTAAATAAATGTAACCTTGTTTCTTGCAATAATACACTAATATTAAAAGTCTTATAGCAAAACCTTAGGCTTGAGTGACAATTCCACAGTAAAACTTTACAGTTTGACTGGGATTTTAACAGTACATTGTCTAAGTCCTCAGGGGTCATTTAAATTTGGTGGTGGTAGTATCATGGTTTGGGTCTGTTTTTCTGCATCTGAACTAGGATGGCTTCTATAAGGAAGTAACAATAAAAGTTTTAGTTATATCAGCAAATTCAAATGTAAAACATCAGTTTTCTATATTTTTTGGCTTAATCTCATTTGATTTTTTAGAAGGCTGGAGGAGAAAATTAGGACTTTATTGCCAGCATTAAGTCACACTGATAAACTATTAAACTGTTTCACTTTGCTCCAGGTTTTGGGAAACTATAGGTTCTTTCATATCCTGTTGATTACATCATAATGCTGATGTCAGATTAATTTAAGTGACCTGATGCCATGCTGTGAGCAGAAAGCAGCTGACTTGCTCAAGTTTAAGTCCTACAGTTCTTACACACATATTATATTGGGGTCAAAGTGGTCCAAACTGGTACACCGATGTAATGTTTAGTGTAAGTCTGAGTTTTGTGGAATTAACCCTTTAAGGAATGAATTATGATGACATGTTTTAGGATTTCCTCCCAAGTGTTTTTATTACTTTTTGGGCATAAAAAACAAAATAAATAAAACATTTTTTGAATGCGCATTCATCAAGAAGTTGCTGATATGTCTATTAGGGTGGACACCATTAACTAATGAAAACAGTCTATAAAATAAACTTTTCTAAACACTATAAAATGTGTTTCTAATGATCTCACAACACGAACATATTCCACAACTGAGTAATGTATTGCAAAAACACAGATAATTTACCGTCCAGCCGACTCGGGGCAATTTAGAGCCCAACCAGGGGAGAACATCTTGGGCGCTGGGCAGATACTCCCAGGACAGGGCGGCAATCCATCGCTGGGTATACACTCACTTACACAACCACACACACATGCACACACTATACAGGGCAATTTAGAACATTCAATTTACCTGGAATCCATGTTTTTGGAATGTGGAAGGAAAAAATTAATTAGGCTAATCTACATGTTAGCAAGATATTCATGTGCTTTTGGGAAACATTTCAACCCAGTTCTCTTCACGGACAGGCTTTTAAAAGCCTACTAAAAAAAAGCCAGAATTAAAGTATCTTGGCAAAACTATTTAAACTAAATTAATATGTTCTCAGAATCATGCTGTAAAAACAAAGCGACATAAAGACATCCCCAACACCTGGTGCAAAGTGGAACAGATTAATAGTTTATCAGTTTGACTTAATTCTGGCAATAAAATCCTCATTTTCTCCTCCAGCCTGAAATTAGATCTAGCCAAAAATATGGGATACTGATGTCTTCCATTAGAATTTCCTGAAATAATTAAAACTTGGGTGACACGATGGCTTAGTGGTTAGCACATTCGCCTCTCAGCGCTTGGTATTCCCGGTTCGAATCCCAATCTGGGTATAGTTTCCATGTTCTTCCCGTGTCTGCAGGGGTTTCCTCAGGGTTCTCCGGGTTCCTCCCACATTCAAAAACATGAATTCAAGGTAAATTGAATGCTCTAAATTGCCCTGAATGTGTGTGTGACTGTGTGAGTGAGTGTGAGTGAGTGATAGATTGGCGCCCTGTCCTGGTTGTATCTGCCCAGCGCCCGAGACGTTAGTGACGGCAACGGTTTTTGGTGTGTAGTTTGTACTATGGAATAAAACAGTAGTTATTTTGTCCATGGATTTTGTGATTGTGCTAATTTTACCTTACAACTTGTCTGCAGGTAATAGCGCGTTGTGTGGACATGAACGCGCTACTCGATCGTTTCCACAACTACATCCTTCCTCACATAAGAGGGCCAGAGCGAGTTTGTCACTGCACCTGTGGAAGGTATGTTTCCAATATCTCTCCAGTCCACCACATGGGACAGGGATGTAATGAGTGTCACTACAATTGCTCTGCGGCTTAAACCTAAATGATTTAAGGCAAGGTTAGGTCATTTAGATGGATGAAGTTGAAGCACTATGAATTATGCTTATATTGTCCGTTTATTTTCATGTGGATGTTTTAAAAGTGTTTATTCCATCATCAGTGTAGATACCCAGCAGAAACTTTTTTACCCCACCCTGGTGAAACATTTAAAAATAACTGAGCTGAATAAATTCTTGATCTCAATATCGATCATTCATTATTGTAAAGATGTGCACTTCTGTCAAGACAAGCCCTGATGAATTTGTCGTGGAGAAACTTCACAGCAATAGGGTCATTTGATTTCCAGATGACGTAAAAAACAAAAAAAAAACGACATGCTGGTTGGTGAATTGGAGATAGTAAATTGCCCATGACTGGTTGGTTTGAAACTGTTTCTGCTGGGAAAATGGCCTGTGAGCTGTAAATTGTAAAGGACCATCAGTTTTCTAATGCTCTCTCTCAAACCAACAGGCCACCTGGGTCAATATTTAATATACAAATTGTGGGAATACACAAGCAGTTATGTTCTACACAGTACTGGAAGCCATTTTTCTAGTTTTAAATATACATCCCTAGGTCAGGAACATAGTCTATATAGAATTCGTTGCTTATATTTGTTGGGGTTTTTTTGTTCATAAAACCTCATGATTTTGGGTTCTACAGCACCATCATCTTACTGTTTAGATTATGGGAGCCATATTTGATATGTGGCTCCCATATGCATATGATGCATAATCTGATGCATAATCCCATGGCCTTCAGTTAGGTATGCGTTTACTTTAATAAACACAGGCGTTTTAAAAATAAGTGTATAGCCGAATCAATAACTGAGGTTTCACTTCAGTTATTGATTTGCCACGACAGTGGTGCTCTAAAGTTTATATTTTCCTAAAACATCTTAAGACTTTAAAAGTAAAGTAAGAAAATCAATTGAAAAAAATGATCAGATTTGGTAATTATTGTGGAAATAATCCACTATTCCATATTTGCAAGGGGTAAATGTATGTGAACCTTTTATTCGCAGATAATTTGAAGGTGAATCTGCTTGTCAATTTTTTTTAATATATTAGATAACAAAATAGTGTGGGAGGGGGGGGGAATAATTCATTCATTAATTCATTCATTATCTGTTGCTTAATCCTCTACCCATCCTTGCCCATCCAGGGGGGAAACATCTTGGGTGCTGGACTTTTAATTTATGTTAATTTGTACAACAGAAAGACAAAATAACTGATCTTTGCAAAAATCCACTCAAATTTCTGCACATATTTTTGGACCTCTGACATACCATTAAAAATTACTCAAAGTAAAGCTTTTATTGCGCATCAGTAAGAAACTTGCCCCCTGCGGTGTAGGTAGATCTAAAAATCTGGCAGACAGTAAATGATGTGGTTCCCCTAAGAGATATGCTTTTATTAATATTTGTTTACATATTGTTTTTGGTTGCTTAGTTATTTTGATAGATATGATTGTACATAGACCAAAAATTAGTGGAAAATTCACCTTGAATCCATGTTTTTGGACTGTGGGAGGAAATCAAAGAACCCAGAGAAAATATATGTGAAAACAGAGAGAACATGGAAACCCCACCCACATCAGGATTCAAACCTGGCTTCCCAGCGATGAGATATGGATTGCTAGCCACAGCGCCACCATGCTACCCCTGATACGAGGGAGTCTTTCCTTAAACCTTTAACTGGTGCTTCAGCTTACCCTTTGGGTTTTAGAACGTAGAGGCAATGTGCTATATTAAAAATGCTATATAAATAAATAAACTCGAATCAAATAACAACAAAATGTCTTTCATAAAGGATAAAGTTCCTGAGATTGAGACATTGGCCAGCATGAGCTGAGGATAGACCTTCCAACAGGATGAAAAATCCAATCAAAAAAAAAAAGAAAATCCTTTCCATATTAAGAAGTATTTGACTGCAGAGTTCATCACATGACGTAAACAAAGACAATAAAAAAGGTTTGTTTGTCATATGGTACAGATGGCAGTGAAATGCTTTTGCAACTGCCATCACAATTGAAAAGGAATTGAGAAAGAATTGAAATTAAAAATAAAATGAGGTAAGCAGTGCTGACCACGTTGGCTTAGTGGTTAGCAAATTCGCCCTTCAGCGCTGGGGATTCCCGGTTCGAATTTTAACCTGGGTGGAGTTTCCATGTTCTCCCCGTGTCTGTGTGGGTTTCCTCCGGGTTCTCCGGTTTCCTTCCACATCCCAAAAACACGGATTCAAGGTAAATTGAATGCTATAAATTGCCCTGTGTAGTGTGTCACTGTGTGTGTGTGAGTGTGTACCCAGGGATGGATTGGCGCCCTGTCCTGGGTGTATCTGCCCAGCGCCTGAGGTGTATCTCCCCAACCCCCCCTCCCCATATACAAGACAAATCACTATTAGTGTTAAAGTGCACATTGTGCATCCATGTGTGCGGCTAAATGCAGTGCAAATTGTCGAGAGATGTTCTGAACGAGTATGCAGTGTGCAGGATTGAGTTTGCTTTAGTCCTTTTGTTTAGTTCAGAGTTCATTGGACAGAAGCTACTCCTCATCCTCACTCTGTTAGCCTTCAGGAACTGAATACGCCTCCCTGATGCCAATAGAGTAAATTGTGATGGAAGTATGGATGAAGAAGCTCCTGGGAAAGTCTACAACATTTTTTGATTCTGGTTATTCCTGCCAAAGCAGTGGTATGGTTCCTTAGGAACTACTGGGCGAGTGTGAAGTAGGACTCGACTGTCTATATCACTTAATCTCTAGTACTGGAGTCTCGACTTTTCAACCAAGGCCATTGTTGCCGTGGCAGTGAAAATCCCTCAAGGTCAGTCAATGCTTTGAGACTCAAGACTCAAGCATGATTCTGCTTTCGTAAAGTGTATTCAACTCCGAATTCCAGTCAGGGTTTGTAAACCATCAGAGGAAATCGAGCATCCGAACGTGGCATAGATCCAAACTAAAAGTGTTACAATGATCTTTTTCATTGTACACACTGTCAAGCAGTTCTCACACAGCGCACCACGTAAGTATTTTATGCAGCATAAATCAGAAGTAACAGCATTTTCTGGGTGAAGGCTGCACAGCTGGAGCATCAGTGAAAGAGACATACAGCCGGCAGTGTGTGCCAATTCCAGCAGTACAAGAACGCACACACCCACACACATCTCATCCAGTGGCTTTATTCCTCCTGCTGTGAGCTAAAAGCTTGTGTAGGAGATGGGCTATTACTAATAAACCCCCTTAAAAGATGCAAGTCAAAACCAAATGTAAAAAGGAGAAATTGGTTGGCATTAAAATGCAAAAGAGAAATCTGTAATAAACCAAACAGTAACACAAAGAAGAAAGTAATGTAACACAGTTTACATTAAAATTCCCAGTAAAATGAAAACAGTCTTGTTTGTGGAATGTGTACAAATGCTAACATATGTTCAAAAGCTTAAAGGTATCGATGAAAATATAAAGCTGATTGACCGGTGCTTTTAAATGGTTAGACAGCCTCTGGAAAGAAGCCAGACAAGTGAAATTTAGTTGGGCAGATAATAGACTCTTAGCGCTTCTGTAATGGCAGTTTTAATGAAGAGGAGGTTCCCTGGGTGTTTAAAGTTCTCAGCAGTTTTTCCAGGTCGTTGTCTTGTTCTGGTGTAGAACAGGTCATTAGTAATATTGCAAACGATTGTTTTCTCAGCCAAAGAGATAATACAGAGAGGAAGCTGTTTATTAATAAAGTACTTTTTATTTTAAATGAATTATTTACATCTTATTCTATTTATTTAGCACTTTTCTAGAACCCAGACACAAAGTGCTTTACAGAGACATTAGATACAATCTAAGATAATGAAATACACTGCTCAAAAATATAAATGGAACGCTTAAACAACACAATGTCACTTCCAGACCTCCATTGGATAATAATTTTGATTTACATTTTAATACTTTTTATGTTATTTTGTTCTTAATGAATTCCACTGTCTACTAAATAAAGATTTTCAACTGAATCATCTAAATATCTGAATATTTTATTCATTTAGATCTAGGATGTGTTCTTTTAGTGTTCCCTTTATTTTTTTGAGCAGTATATAATACATAAAATAAAGTGCGGCACAGTGGCTTGGTGGTTAGCACGTTCGCCTCTCAGCCATGAGGATTCCCAATTTGGGTGAAGTTTTTCTGGTCTCCACGTGTCCGCGTGGGTTTTCTCCGGGTCACAGTCCAAAAACATTCCAAGTAAATTGAATGGTCTAAATTGCCCCGTATAGTGTGTGTTTGTGTGTGTGGATTGGCGCCCTGTCCTGGATGTTCTTCCCTGGATGGGGATGGGAAACCCCCCCAAGCCATACCCCCCCCCCCCCAGTAGAGGAATAAGTGGAAGATAATGGATAAACATAAAATAAAATGATCAAATTCCTAGCTATTACAAATGAAATATAAAAACACTGACCGATGTTTCGGCCTTATTTACGTTTTTACATTTACTCTGAAAAGCTAAGTTGTAGAAGTAAGTCTTTCAGCGATTCTTTTTTATGTTCTTCTTTTTTCTTCAGACACCGACTGCAATATGTGATCCCATACGAGGGCTCCGGCTCACCAGATCAGGATGGTCCAGCAGGAGGCAGTGGTGTGACCAAACAGGAGCTGGATCTGGTTCTGGGACTGCTCCTGGGCTTTTGTATCAGCTGGATTCTGCTCTGGTTAGACCGAGTCTTTCATCGTGTTCTTCACTCCTGGAGAACTCACCCACACAAAGGTGATCTCTATTACTTAATGACTGGATACCCCCCCCCCCCACACACACACACACTAT
>JAOUQT010328184.1:0-36733 GCA_025769995.1 Xyliphius kryptos
TTGTTCTCTCATTTGTAAGTCGCTTTGGATAAAAGCGTCTGCTAAATGACTAAATGTAAATGTAATGTAAAGAGAAAGCACATGTGCATGCAGAGCACCTGCAGTGACACATCATTTGTTGTGTGCAGGCTGATCAAATTTGCAAGCCCCAAAATGACAACACAAGCCATATGGCTGTAATAAATACATCACTGCCTGGCCATATTCTTCTAGACATCCTGTCTGAGAGACTTCAGGTAAAACAAATACAATATTTACCACTAAGCTAAATGACATATATAAACTGCATTACCATTCAGCTTATTGCTTGCAACACAATGGCTCATAACTCTTAATACTTACTCATTTAAAAAAATTGTCATTTGCACATATGCAATCTTTTTCAGCTTCGCGATTGTCACCGAGGCGTTGTCATTGATGGCTTGGAGACGCTGTACTGTAACATTCCATGCAACATGCTTAGTGTCATTCTTAAAGCCTTTAACAATAGACCACACATTTATGTTATCGAGCTCTGCAATGACTTCGCCGACATCAAAATCAGAGAGAAAGCTGAAGTGGAAAAAACAGGTAAGATGACGGGTGACAGAAGGGAGTTTAGTGAAGTTGATGCTCAGTAATATTCTGTCTATAAAATGTTCTGTAATGTTAATTATTATTATTAATGTTCTGTGCCATTGTCAGTAAACAATTAGACTCTCCTTGTTGGTCTGACAGATTTTTGAACTTTTTTTTATTCTTTACAATAATTACCTTGTGTAATATTAATAATTATATACATATTTACACAAATGTATATATGAAATTGCCATCAAAGCTATGCACAGTTATAAATAATTTCAAACATTGGAACACCAGTATGTTTGTGTGGTCAGAAGTCCTACAGAGGCAACAGAGGGAAAAAGAAGAGCGACATGTAATGGAGATAAATGAGCATGAATATGATGCGCTTTCAAAAGAAGAAAAAAAACACATAGACCTTCAACATCGAGAGTTGTTAAAACACAAACGCAGGTACCTCACAGGATTATAATTGTAACAAAATTCTTAAAACTTAATAAAGTTTTTTATGTTTTGATTTAAGATATTGTGTTTAATAACTTCTTAACCAATTGCTCAGTGGTGTTAATGTTATGGCCTTGTGCAGATGACTTAATGGTTCTTTAAAACAGAATATTGAAGCCATGCCTCTATTAAATTTAGTGTTCTGTTGCATTGTATCAGAGGTGCATAGATCATACTTCTGATCAGACTTGTATTCATTATCGTTTCATCCTGTCAGCATTTTCCCTGTTTATCAGTTAAACCTTGTTAACCTTGTCACTGTACCTTGTTATATCTGTCTGAACGTCCATTTAAGTTATTCCTGTTTGCTTGTTCATGTGTTGGTTTTCCCGGTGTTTTCTGCATGAAACCCTTTTCTACATCACTTTGGACTTGGTTTTAAATGCCGTACATGCGGCAGGACCATATCACACAGACAGCTGGGGCAGGAAATTATTTGGAAGCATAACATCATCTAAAAACTCTTTACCATTTTGGGACTGTTGACTTAGCAATTAGGAATGGTGTTTATTCATTTTAGTCATTTAGAGTATTGCAGACAAGGAAAGTAGATTTTTTGATTTCATTTATTTCAAATGCAAGTGAATAAGTGTATTCAAAATTGTTTTCTTTTGAAATGTATGCAGAGAAAAAAAGAAAAATGCCAGGGCACACAAGGAGGTAAAGCAACGGAAGGCGTTAAACCAGCTCAACCTATTGATGAAGAAAGAAAAGAAAGTAGATTCTTCAGAAAAGGAATGCCAGCTGGGAAGAAAACTGGTCAGAACTTCAGACAAAATCTTTTTATGTAATAAAAAAAAAACACATCAACTGATTGAAATGTTTGACTAATAGTCTGTTTCAGCATTGCATCTTGATATACACCCAAGAGACAGCAAGATGACCTTAATCATTCCTGACAAGGTCAACAAAACCTCATTCACAGACGACTCTAATGAAGGAGGCAGGAATAAAAAAAGTAACAATGACAGTGACAGCAAGTCATCTTTTCATGTCGATTCCTTGGTACCGTCTGAAGAACTGGTCAGATTTTGTTTATCTTCTTTAAACCAAATTAAATTCTGATAAAATATTAGCTAGATTTGATCTAATATTTTTACAGGATTAGGGTTATTCCAGAAAATTATATAAATACTAATACACTAAAAAATAATTTCTTTGTCAACAGAGAACTGAGGCTGAAGTGCAGCTGTTTAAATGCTTTGAACAATATAAGAGGAGTCAACAGCAGATTCATGAAATGCTTTATTACTGGGACCGAACACATGGTCACATTCTGTACTCCGAGATTCATAGCCAGGAGATTAGTGAGAATGTTGAGCAGCAGAATTACTCTGGCAAAAAAAACAGAAGGGAGCGAGAAAAGGAGAAACACGAGCATTTGGAAATGGAAAGAACAAAAATTAACAGGACGGAAACCAGGCTGTCATCCAGTCAGGGTCATGATGTGCAAAGTACAGAGAGTTCAGACAATGACCTGACATTGAATCCTATTCCACTCATCTCCTTACCTGCAAATGGAAAAGAACCTCCAAGTGTGTCTGAATTCCTTATTGACAGGAAACTGCCATACTTGGAGGAGGTATTATGACATTTACTTTTTAAATTTGTGTGTTTACAAAGAAGCACAGGCACAATTATAACATTGGCTTACAATTATAACAACTGGCTGCATTCTGCATGATCAGCATGAATTTAAAACATTTTTAGTCTGCATGTCTTTCAAAATACTGTATGTTGTTTTAGATTTTAGAGGAGTTGGGACTTGGCCTCAATGGTCCACCTATTCCACCTCCCATGCTATTTTCAGTGGTCCCATACCCCAAGAAGCGGTCACACCCCAACTCTGAACATCTACCTGGCCATTTTACCTTTGTGATGTCCTCATCCCTCAAAGAACCGGCTGTAGAAAAGTGTGAGGCAAAATCTGAGATGGAAAACTTAAGCTACATTTCATTAGCAAAGGTACTGAATTTGTTCAGCTTTCCATGTTAAGGTTGCACTATGAAACAACATTTAGAAAAAAAAAAGTAAATATTATAATGTCATTTTAATTTCTAATATTTACTATATATAACTATTGGTTCTCTTTCAAACTAATTTCGAGATCCACCTATGGGGAGGGACATAGCCATCATGTGTAAGTCTATTGGAAAAACTTGACAGCGATGGTGTACATAAGGAAAGATGCAGTCCCCCGTCTGCATTGCCTCGCCCACAAGCTGCCGCTGTGGAGAAGCACACCATTCAGACCATTTAAATACGGGTATGGACCTTCTGTCGCAGAGGAACCCACTGTACGGGGGAGTGGTGCCGCCACCCCTACATACTGCAAATGCTGTGTCACCGTTCTGGTCGCGCCGCAGTCGAGCTGTTTGCCACATGGCAGAGAGTTAGAGAGGAGTGTCTGTCTTTCATACTGATAGCCACGAGGTGGCACAGAGTCCATGCGATTCTCTCCGAACAGGAAAAAAACGATCGCAGTCAGGCTGCAGGTGGCCTGCATGCCAAAAAGCTTCTCTGCCCAGAGGCTGCCACACTGGCTGGTTCAAGCCAATTCAACAGCTTACTCTGTTAGAGGGCCGCGGGTCCAGCAGTCAGTCTCAGAGCACACTCCACAAAAGGGCATGTGTGCGTCCCTTGCCGTTCCGTCAGGGGGTCTCGCAAGCGCCGCATACAGACCATCCTTTCTGTTTGAAATCAGACATCAGTTTGCTTTACCCACAGGACCATTGTTTAAGGAAATCAAAGAAAAAATCTGCTAAGTCACTTTTGATTAGATTGGTTGCCTGTTTAGAAAATACCAATAATATATTAAACAATTTTTTTAAATAAAATTATATATTCAAAATTAAATAAAACCGTGAATTCAACATTTATGGTCACAGCACTGAGCACTGAGGTCTCAAATATAGTGCAGCATTTCAAACTCAAAACATTAATAAGGCAAAAAAAAAAAAACCAACTTAATTAAATCATGCTTGTTTTATCAGGAGGAATTAGTAACTTCACACAAAAGAGCCGAAATTCACTCTCCTCCACCCAACAGCATCAACTCTTTATCTGATTTTACCCAAATCAAACTTGCAGAAGATAAAGTATCGGAGCGAATTCAGAGGTATGGAGCATGATACATACATACACAGAATTTGTATGTTCAGGAAGCTGTTAATATACTATTTCATAAATCATCTCAGCCATTAAATTTTCTAATAGTTTTTTTTCTGCGTACTTTATTGATGTATTTTATTTTTGCACAGAATTTTTACTACTAACTTTTATTTGAATGATAAAAGGTAAAACAAGGAAAAATACCTTTTTCAGTGTATTTACTGACTGTATTTTGTCATTATTCCACAATTAGCAGTAATGTTGGTAACATATGAGGTTATTAAGATTGAATGTTGTTTATCTCAAAAACAATGTTTTTAGCACAACACATCAAATAATTCAGTTCATTAACCATTTTAAAATACATGAAATATAAAAACCTCTGCATAATTGCTACAACTAAAATCTGCTGCCAAGTTTGCGTGATGCATTTGTGCTACATTTTTGCTATAATTTTTATTCCCCTGGTTAACTGGTGTGCTGTGGTTTTATTGTGACTTTTGTGAAGACTTACCCATTTCCGCTGGGTGGTGCCACCAGACAGTGAGGTGACCTTAAAACTTTGGTTTAGCTCAACTGTGCCTGGCGAGTTCCATCAAACGCTACGCTTTGAAGTGATGGGAAGTAACCGCTGCTATCAGCTCGACTGTAAAGGCATTTGTGCTTTTCCTTCCATTAACAAAGACTATAAGTAAGTGTTATTAATATATCTGAAGAACAAACTGTAAAAAATGCAAGGTCATATGATAAATCATATGTGTCATATAGGATGGTGTTTGCACACTGCAAGAAGCAGTCACATCTTGGTAATGAATTACAGAAGTCATACATCCTCAGCTCAGATTCATATAACTTTGGCCCATTGCTTTGTGGGAAGACAACAGACAGGTGCAGATGATTATTCTTTTTTATTTATATTTTTCATAATAAGTTTAGAAACCTGTATAGCAATAACTTTTAAAACTTGTGCAAACCTATTTTATTAACTTATTAACTTTATTAACGTTAACTATAATTTCTAAAGTAAAAATGTTATGTAACTCTTCTGTAAACAGGTGTTTAAAACAGAAAGAAAACACAGAGCAAATTGTAATACAAAATAACTCTCCTATGGAGGCCAAAGTAAAATTTTGCTTCCAGCAGGACAGTAAGACATTCAGCCTGGACCCTATGAGCATGGTCCTTAAACCCAACGAAAAAAAGGTTTGCTTTTTAATACAGGTGTTACTTTCATATATTTCTTCTAGTACTTATCATAATTATCACAGTCTGTCGTTATCGTTATCACCTACTGGGTATGACCAGCCTTTGAATATATGTATATACACTGCTCAAAAAAAAATAAAGTGAACACTTTACAATGTAACTCAACACAACACAATGTAACTCTGAGTCAATCACACTTCTGAAATCAACCTATCCAGTTAGGAAGCAACACTATTGTGAATACATTTCACCTGCTGTTGTGCAAATGGAACAGACAATAGGTAGAATCGAGAGTCACTTAGCAAGACAACCCCTATGAAGGAGTGGTTCTGCAGATGGTAACCACAGATCTTTTCTCTGTTATCATCCTTTCTTGCTGATTGTCAGGCGCGCTCGGTGCTCCTTACCTGTTTTGGTTAATATTCTCAGTTAATTAACTTGTTTTGTTCTTGGTCTCAGCCCAACTTTTAGACCCACATCAGACATTTCAGTGTGTCCTGTTTGTTTTTGCAGAAGCTCAGAATATGGGCATATCCCAACATTCCAAGGCTCATAGAAGACAGTCTGGTGTGTTGTATTGAGGAGAACCCTGAGCCTGTCATCTTCCGCATCTCTTGCAGAGGTGTCAGGCCAGAGCTGGAAGTGGACCGCAAACAACTGATTTTTGACAAGATACCCCTTTACAGGTCTGAACACAACTTATGTCATTTGGGTTATATAGGTAACTCTGGTCTTCCAAAATCTACTGGATATCAATAAAGCATTTTTACCATTGCAGTTTAATTGAGGTAAAGAGCATTGCTTTATTTATAATATGATTGATTGTATTTAACCATTCAAAATTGTCAGATTGGGTTTAATACATTTCTATATGCACTGTATTTACATTTTACCTTTTACTTTATTAAGTTGAAGTTCCTTTTTTTGAATACGTTTTACATCTTCACTTAGTCACTTCACATGTCATAATCAAATTTTTTTCTTTTATTTACATATAATAAAACTTGTTTATCTATTTCACCCTCATTCCTGGCTCGGTTGCTATAGGACGGAAACTCACACTCTGTGCCTGCGGAACTCAACACCCTTACCAGTTAGCTGGAGGTTAGCTGGCCTTGAGTTGTTGGGCGATGAGTTCAATGTGTCTCAACATCAGGGCACCGTCATGCCTGAATCAGAGTTCTTTGTACATATATATTTCTGTGCCATTAAAGCTGTTAATCTGAAGAAAGTTATTAGGTTGGAGGTATTATAAAGACCGCTATTTAAATAACATAAAATTTAATCTAAACTTAAAGACTAATCTACATAACAGCTTTGTATTTTCTATGTGGGTTTATGTTGCTTAGGTGTCAGATGAACATAACATCCTTGGTGTTGTCCACACAGAACACATTTACATTTTGGCAGAAGCCTATGACTTTGATTTGGACATTGTTTTTCCAAAAGGTACATGAATGTCTTAATCAGCATGAAACAATTAGTACATTTAAGACAATTCCGCAAAACTGCAATGTTTTTTTTTAAGGTACAGATGGTGTTCTGGACTTTGGTGTCATTAAAGTAACAGAAGAAGTAAGGTTGTCACTAAACTTAAAAAACAAAGGCAAATATGAAATTGCATTCAGGTAAGTCTATATACTTTTATATTGTTAATAACACCCATATTTCCACTGATCAGCTACAAAATTTTTAAATTGACCTTACTAATTGCTATAACAACTGGGGTCAATTTAGAATGCAAGAATAACAATGCACAACAATCAGCAGTTATATTACAGTGTGAGTTATATTGACGTGATTGATAATTTGGAAGTAATAATTTTTACAGTGTGTGCAGAATTATTAGGCAAGTTGTATTTGAGAGGATTATGTTTGTTTTGAACAACATTTATGGTCTTTATCAACCCAAAAGACTCATAAATATCAAATAACTATTTTTTAGATTTTGCTATCTTAGGAGGAAATCTGTTTGTGCAGGTAATTATTACTGTGCAGAATTATTAGGCAACTTATTAAAAACCAAATATATACCCATCTCACTTTATTTTCCAGGTAAACCAATAAAACAACACAATTTATAAATAGATATTTCTGACATTTAAAAACAAAACCAAAAACAAATCAGTGACCAATATAGCCACTTTTCGTTACGATGACACCCAAAAGCCTTCCATCCATAGTTGCTTGATCAGGTGCTTGATCTGTTTATGATCAACATTGCGTGCAGCAGCCACCACAGCCTCCCTGTTTTCCCTCCCTGTAGATCTTACATTTTATGAGTTCAAGCTGAACTGATTGATGGGCCCATCAATCTGGCCCATCAAAACCCACTCTCATTTCATCAGTCCATAAAACTGTCGAAAAATCAGTCTTAAGATATTTCTTAGCCCAGTCATTACGTTTCAGCTCATGTTTCTTGTTCATAGGTTGTCGTTTTTTAGCCTTCCTTACCTTGGCCATGTCTCGGTGAGTATCTTTTTGATACTCCAGTGTGTAAAATATGGCAAAAATGATGGCAAATGTCATCTTGGCAGATTAACACTTGATTTTTCTCAATTCTTGAGCAGTTATGTTGTGCTTTTTTTTCAACACGCTTCTTACGAAACAGTTGGCTATTTAAAGTAATTCAAGTAATTTTTTTTTATAAAGAGCTCTTTACAACAGTGTGTTGTCACAAAGCAGCTTTACAGAGTCCAAAGCCTAAACCCCCAAAGAGCAAGCCTAAGCGACAGTGGCAAGAAAAAAACTCCCTGTTTTGATATTATTTTTAGGAAGAAACCTTGGGAGGACCAAGGCTCAGTGGGGGACTCATTCTCCTTGAGCGGCCAGGCAGCATCAGGGTAGGACAACTACAACGTACAACTAACAACTTACAAATGAGTGAACAATGCAGGTCAGTAGTTAAGGAGCAACCAGCTACACTGTAGTATCCTCAAACCTGGCATTACTTGATCTGGTTGCGTTTTAAATACAAATTTATGAGGAAGAGTTCAGAAGTTTCTTAAAAATGCTGTGACTCAGCCAATTGTGAAATATGGACACCTGATCGCCAATTCATTTGTACATGGCTGTCCTACACTGCTGATGCTGATCAATTAGAATTAATCCCACTGACCCTTGGTCTTCTTAAGGTTCTTCCTAAAAAAAAAACAAAAAAAAACAGGGAGTTCTTTTTTGCAACTGTCACTTTGGCTTGTTCTTTCGGGTGTAAGATCATAACATTGTAAAGTTTCTTGACAACGCAGTGTTTATGTAAATGATTTACTTGAATTTTATTCAGTAGCTTCAAATAGGCAAAGGGAATATTATGCGAATTAGACAATGACGTCATTTAGCGACTTCTAGCACAGCCAATAGCTAGTGTCCTTACTGAGGACTTATACAGTGGTTGGCCTCAGCTCGGCAGCACTGGACTCCGCGGCTCATGTTTTTGCTCCGGCAGGTTGTTGTGACCCTTATGGCTGTCGCGACCGCGTTGGGGGCCGTTTTGTTTATGCTCATTAACGCATTTTACAAGCGGCGAGGGCGGACACGGGAAGATTACATCGTCCTTAAAAAGGTCGGTGTGTATTTTGAAGTGAGCACGACCAACAACCTGTTTGTTGTAAATGGTATGTCGTTACCTCTACGTTTAGAGGCTGAAACAACCGACCACTACTGATTTAAATACTATATTGTATTTATAATATATAGGTTAATTTATGTCTTTACACCTTTTAAGTACAGTGTAGGAAAATGTCTTTATTATAAAGTCCAATAGGGCAAACAGGAAGCGAAGTTGTTATTTACATACACACGAACCTGTGTGTTACTCCAGTTGGTTCCAATGAAGCATTGAAAGTATATTAATGTTTACATAGAAACCGTTGTTAAACAAATATACACTAACTGCTTATTTTACTAGCAACACCTTAGTTTACCACTCCGTGTCCATTTTATTACAAGTACCAGTCAAAAGTTTAAGCACGCCCCACTTTTGTTTTATTGTCTACAGGGGTTGGACAATGAAACTCATTTTAGTGTGGGAGGTTTTATGGCTAAATTAGACCAACCTGGTGTCCAATCTTCAATAATTGCACCAGTAAGATCAGAGTGTGAATTTTCAATTAGCAGGGTAAGGGCACAGTTTTGCACAAAATATTGCAATGCACACAACATTATGGGTGAAATAACAGAGTTCTAAAGATTGGTTTGTTTAAAATCTCCCATGGCCCGCACAGTCACCAGATTTAAATATTATTGCACCCCTTTGGGGTGTTTTGGAGGAACAAGTCAGAACGTTTTACACCAGCAGCATCAAGCAGTGATTTGGCCACTATCCTAACCCCCTACTATAGTTTTGAAAGATTACAAGGTGTATTAAACAATAGAATTAGGTTCACCACTGCTAAATGGTGGTCACTCAGCATTTTTAAGAAACATCTCAAAAACATCTCTTTCACAAGCAGTTGGCATGGAAAAATATAGAAACCACATTAAATAATGATCAGGTTTTATAATACTACAGAATATCTGGTTTCTCCTTAACTACTGATTTGTGTTGTTTTCTTATTTGTAAGTCACTTTGGATAAAAGTAAATATAAGTTTATCATAAAAAATGCTGAAGTAATTTTAAATGTGATGCACACAGAGGAATTTGTCCTTCACATTTAACTCATCCGTGCAGTGAAACACACTAAATGAACACCCAGAGTGGTGGGCAGCCCTGAATACCCTGCCTTGCATGAGGGTAATTCATTCATAGTAATAGGAGGGAATCAAACCAGAGACCTTTAGGTTGCAAGATTAGTTTCTTAACCAAAAGCCTCTGACTGCCGCATGTTTAAATGATTTAACTAATTACAGATTTCATTTGTTTTTTATCATTACACATTCTATTAGATGAAAAATCGTCAGTCTTTGCAATCTTTCTACGTCATGTCAATGATTAAGTGAACAGTTCTTTACCAAGTTGTTGGATTTTGTGTGATTTTAGAAATTAGTGGAGCGCAGTCAAAAGCGGGTTCTGGTGCTCGGTTTGGATGGTGCTGGTAAAAGCAGCTTTCTTCAGGAGCTGAACGGAGAAATTAGAAAAACAAACTTCCTGCCTACAAACGGCTTCAACTTTATCCGTCTACAAACACCAACCTACGAATTTGACTTCCTAGAAAGTATGCAGAAGATACATACTATGTGCCTTATCTTTAAAATGATTTGCATGTTGTAGGCCACCAGAGAATTTCCTGTTCCCTTTGGCAGTATGTCACAGGAGGAAGTAGATAATAGTTGATAAATTAACTAATGTGCCAGTTTACTTTTACAGTATTTGACCAATGATCTTATTCAGCGCAGTTACCACTAAAGACTTGATTTGATGATTAATTTAATAAAGTGTAATATTTGGATAGAGTAAAAAATGTTTTATTTAACAGTTGGAGGGAAAGAAGACTTGCGTGTGCACTGGGCTGAATTTCTGAGGAAAGCACACATTTTGTTGTACGTGGTTGACTGTTCAGACAGAAAGCGGCTCCCGCGAGCTAAAGATGAGCTTCATCATCTACTCAAACTCAACACCCAGCTCCCAGTGGTAATATTGGGAAACAAGCAGGTGATTCTTATTCTTATCCTCCGCTTAATCCTATACTAGGGACTAGAGTTGCAAGGGGGTTCCACATGCCCATCTAGAGAAGTGTGGTTTGGGCGAATACAGCCAGGACAGGGTGCCAATCCATCTAATTTAAATAGGCGCAGCCAATTTATATTTAATCCATGTTTTTGGACTGTGGACGGAAACTGGAGAACCCGAAGTAAACCCACGACATGAGGAAAAACATGGAAAAGATTGAGATTTGACCTGGAAAATACCTGCTTTGTGGTGGTACTATTGGGGTCCCGACCACGAGAACAAAGTAAAGGGGACGTACACAGTATGTACTGTATTCCATAAACAGATGGACCAAACTTTATTGCAACGGTATATATACTGCTCAAAAAAAATAAAGGGAACACTAAATTAACACATCCTAGATCTTACTGAATAAAATATTTCAGTTGAAAATCTTTAGTAGATATTGAAATGCATTGAGAACAAAATAACATAAAAATAGTCAAAATGTAAATCAAAATTGTTATTTCATGGAGGTCTGTATTTGGAATCATACTCAAAATCAAAGTGGAAAATCAAATGACAGGCTGATTCAACTTCAGTGGAAATTCAAGACAAGTTAAAATGAGGCTCAGTAGTGTGTGTGGCCTCCACGTGCCTGTATGACCTGATGAGGCGGCAAATGTACTCCTGAGGAATCTCTTTTCAGACTTTGATTAAAGCGCCAGTCAGCTCGTGGACAGTCTGTGGCGCAATGTGGCCATGTCCCAGATGTGCTCGATTGGACTTAGGTCTAGGAGACCAGCAGGTCAGTCCATAGCATCAATGCCTTCATCGTACAAGAACTGATGACACACTTTAGCCAAATAAGGCCTAGCATTGGCATGCAACAGAAGGAATTTAGGGCCCAATGCACCAGCATTGTCTTGAGGACAACTGAAATTGTATCAGCCTGTCATTTGATTTTCCACTTTGATTTTGAGTATGATTCCAAATCCAGACCTTCATGGGATAATAACTTGATTTACATTTGATGTTCATTTTTATGTTTTGTTCTGAACGCATTCCACTATCTACTAAATATAAATTTTTAACTTAAATATTTTATCCATTGAGATCTAGGATGTGTTATTTTAGTGTTCCCTTAATTTTTTTTGAGCAGTGTATAATGTTTTTTTTTACTGTATATATATATATATATACTATTTTTTTACTATTCATGAAGTGTAGTGATATTGCCATATAAAGGAGGTGGTTTAGATGCTCTAGCTGCCAATTCTTAAATTTATTTAAACAAGATAGTATTAGTCAGCAGAGGGACACCCCCACCCCCCATGTTAAATTCAAGAAAAGATTCAAGAAAATTCAAGAAGAGTTTTCCATAAATAAAACAAGTTATTGTTGGGATTCATTTTTAGACGTTTTAATACCTTTATTTCAGGACGAACTGAATGCTGTTGGTGAGTCCGGACTGCGCGAGGCTCTTGCACTTAGTACCTCAGAGGACCAAGGAAAGCTCTTCCTCCATATTAGGTCAGAGGAGGACACAGAGTTCTCCAGACTCAAGAATCTACTGGTTAAGTTAATGTGAGATGGAACACGATTCTATTTGGAGATTAAAGTGTGTGTTTTATTTTTATACCTCAAATCAGAATATGCAGATCTTTGAAAATGAATGTGAACTTACAGTGGTTAAGTTTTCATTTTAAGGTACAAACATTAAATCAAAGAAAAATGTTATTTATGACATTGGCCTAGGTCTTTGGCCTGGCTTTGTGATGACGTTTTCGTGCAAATGTTTATTTATGTGGAATTGGTCACACAGGAGTTAAAATAGTGAGCCACCAAAGTCCAAACACACCAGGCACTTAAGAGGGAACATACAGTGCCTTGCAAAAGTATTCAGCCCCCTTGAACTTTTCAACCTTTTGCCACATTTCAGGCTTTAAACATATAAGTCATGAGCCAACAAGTTGCACTTTAGAATAACCTTATTATTGCATCATGTTTTGGATCTGAGTTTGTTCTACAGAATAAAATGTCTGCGTGCTCATCCCAGACTGGATTCCATACTTTGGGGTTGTAGATTTGCAGTGGTCTTGTACTCCTTCCATTTCAATATAATTGCTTGCATAGTGCTAATTAAGATATTTAAAGCTTGGGAAATCTTTTTGTATTCAAGTCCGGCTTTAAACTTCTTTACAACAGTAACTCTGACCTTCCTGGTGTGTTCCTTGGTCTTCATGATGCTCTGTGCTTTAAACAGAACTCTATCCCAGAGCAGGTGCATTTATACAGAGACTTGATTACACACAAATGGATTATATTCATCATCAGTCATTTAGGTCAACAATGGATCATTCAGAGATCCTCACTGAACTTCTTGTGAGTTACCGGCACTGAAAGTAAAGGAGCTGAATATTACACACCCCATGTTTTAGTTTGTAATTTCCAAAAAAAAAAAGTTTCAAATACCCAATAATTTTTTTCCCTCTTCACGATTGTGTTCCACTTGATGATTCTTTACAAAAAAATACAATTTCATGTCTTTGTTTGAAGCCTGAAATGTGGCAAAAGTTCGAAAAGGTGACCAAATGCTTTTGCATTCCCCAAAGTTGAAAGCAAATTACCAGCCAAAATTCTGGCTTGATGCTTGATTTTCAAACACTAGCTGCAAAGGGACTGAATAAGACGCCTGAATTGAATTACAAATTGTGAAACCCTTTACTGTTGTCCATTTATTGCATATAAGCGTCTGATAAAAATAATAAAAAAAAAAAACACAGCTGAAGTAAACGCAGTTGTTTAATAAAAGGGCAGTGACTAACACGTGTTTATAGCATACCCAGGGATTTCATTTTTGGGAATAAATCCAGTACACATTAAAATTATTATTGTCACATCAATAGCCACAGACACACAGAAGGTATTTCCATCCTAATACAGTCCAGAGTTGCATTACACTGTCCCCCACACTGTGTATTTTGTATCTTGCAGTATCAGCATATCCCAAAAAGTGGCCTGATGCTGAATTAATGTGTAAAAAATATTCAGTACCTACAGGTACTCAGTCAACTTTATTTCCATTTAACATTCCCTGACCAGTAAGTCCTTAATAGTGAAGCTATTTTGGGTTCAGACAGATTTTTTTTTTTAAGTTTGATAAGGAGTCTCAGGGAAGAAATGGACCTGTTACTACTTAAGGTTCAGATCACAACAAGGAACAATTCGTGGAGCATAAAAGAAGCAGTATCCAAACTTTTGAATGATACTGGATGTGCTAAAGCTGTCTTTACTGTTTTTAAAAAATTACCAGCAACACAAAGTGTGCTATTTTCTACCTAGTTAAAAAGCAAACTTCTGATGTAATAAGACCCCAGCCTTTAAAGTTCATGTTGATTGGCCCTAAAAAAAAGACCCAAGGAAGTCCTTCAGGATGTTTTTTGAGCTTGCAAAGACGCAACAAAGGCAGTGTACTCTGCATTGTGATGTCGCTTGTATTTCTCAATTTTCCTCTTGATTTGTTTTGGTGTGTCTTGATAGTAGTTCTTATCATCTCTCGCCATGGCCTGTAATGGCAGCAAGCATTACTTTTAATACCGCTAGTCTGGCAGTTTAGCTCAGCAGCGGAACTTTAAAGAAGCAGCTCTCTTACCTTGTAATCCTCATTGTGCTCTCGGATCATATGCTGGACGAATTCAATTAAGTCAGTCGAACAGTCTTTTTTGTTTTTTCTAGGAACACTAGCTTCTGCTTCCATGTCTGAAAAGAGACACGTTTATAGGCTTTAGCAAGACTGCAGTATTAACATGATGCACAGGCATACTTTAGTACATATAAGGACAGTGAGTCCAGTGGCCTATTAGATTACAATGAAACTTTCCTGTTGTACCAATTATATCACATTTTGTCTTGCTGCAGATTCGACATGCAAGTATCCCAACATGGTTGAGTTTGGATCATTTTATTGGGAGCACTGGGGGATTCAGTGAATGAACTTCCAACCTTTACACTGACAGCACAAAACAATCACAGCTGCTAGTTGTTAAGAGGCTTCATGGAAATCTGAAAATTCAGAAATTCTGGACAAAGTTCTTATATTTAGTAATGAAAACATTTTGGTACAAAACTCTGGTCATTATGACTATAAATGAAACATCCTATGCATGTACCTGGGTTACTATAGTAACCCTTTGGCCCCCATTTGTATTGATGTTTCTAATCATTTAAAACTAAGGTATTTAACCAGCCACGGTTTCTCATGTCAGTGTCACATGATTAATAAATAGAGAATCAAAGGGCCCTATTTAGAATTCATGTGATGGAATGCAGGCATTGATACCATATCATTTATCTGACAATGACCACAACTAGATTTGTTGTATTAAAGATCCCATGTTGAGACACAAAGTGAAATAAAATTGGCTTATTCCACAAAGCGAGCTAACACAGTAAACCAGGCTTTTTAAGACAGGCCTGGTTTATTTTGCTCAAACTTGGCTTAATCATGAGAGTTATCAGTTTTTATTATATTACAGTCTCTGTTTTGGTTTTGTTAAAAATGTCCACCACTACAAATCTGTCATTCCATATTACATTTTGTTAATATGTGCTCATCCAGTTATTGTGTATTGCATACTTGGATAAAGTAGGAACAGGTTGGATTTTGTTAGTGGAACGGAACTGGACGAAAGTGAACTCTTTGGTTTACTGAAGTGAGGCTTACTCAAAAAAGTATTGCTTTCAAAAGCCTGCTTCATGGAACAGTTCCCTAGTGCATGAAGTTTAAATGCAGCAAACAAACATGCAATACAAGTGATATTTCAGCATCACACCTTTAATGACGTAAGGCTTCAACACTTTATCCGTTTGTTCACTGTTGACCTGAAACATCAGCGACACAAAGAAGAAGAGTTGGATTGCTGAGTCACAGCTTACTTCTAGAGACAACAACAAATGAGAACCACCTGACCTTGTCTTGAATTGGTAGCAGCCCCTTGGATCCAAATACCAGCCCCATGTCTCTCATGTTCTGCTTGGCTGATTTGTTGGTATCCCAGGCTTTTCGAATCTGAGTACTTGAATAAAAACACAGGAGCAGTAAGATCTCAGAGACATTGTGTGGACCAAAAAAGGAGGTTTCTTGGGAGATCTCGGAAATATGTCTTACAGATAGGGGGTTGCCACTAGGGGTGTAAATATCTATCTATTTGAATCGATTCATTGATTATACAGCCGGGATACATCTACAAGAGTATCAATGTATTTATAATGTCCCATATTTTTAACTTCTGCGCCGATGTACACATATCTCCTATTCTAACTTCCCTTATACTTCACAAGAGGAAGAAGGCAATAAAAGTGAAATGTTACACTCCAGTCAGCATAAAGTCCTGGGTGTGGAAGTATTTAGGTTTTAGATAAACAGATGGAGCAGTGCAGGTAAGGTTGCAACCTATTGCATAAAATACTGAATAGTCCTTTATTTTAAATGCCAAGTCCTCTATCAAATACAGGACCTGATTTCCATAAAAAAAAAAGATTTCCCGTTTTCCAAACATCAACATTGTTTAATAAACCTGAACAGTGTTCTACTAGATTTCATATCATAATGGACCACCCTGAAGTTTTCACATTTTTTAGCTTCAAAAATGTAAACATGAATCTAAAATTTTACCTTTAAAAACGTATTAAACATTTAGTTACCTAAAAAAAAAAAAAAATTTCAAGCAAACTGATGAAAAAGCTTGCAGTTGCTCCAGAAATTCCAGCAGGTAACTGCGTGACATCACAAGTAGAAGACTGTGTTTAATGACAACATTCAGCTGTTTAGACTTAGAGACAGAAGAGCCTGCATTAGAAAGCAGCAAACAACATGAAGACATCAGAGTAAGGAATTTCGATTGGTAGGAACCGGGCTTTTAACAGCGGTCTTAATGCGTGCATTAAAGTCTAAGCCATATATTTCTTAAAATTGAAGAGGGGCTAAATTCGAACTATTTACAACCGCAAGTAAAAAACCTAAATTCTGCTGTAGTTATACATGTTATAAGGTGGTGCTTCATTGTTCCAGGGGTGCTTCATCATAACTACCCTGGTGTCCTGACCCCAACCATCAAGTTGGGATACTTGTAATTCACTTTGGATTAAAGTGTCAGCTAAATGACGTCATGTAAGGTATATCAGGAGTGTGATTGTGTCTGACGACATTGCTCATGTTTATAATGCATTATACAATGTTTTTAGCTGCTTTTTGCACATAAGATATGTTATAAAGGCAGAACGTTCTATCGCATTAAACATTCACATACAAACAATACAACTGAAACTAAACTAAACAGGAAATAACATCCGATTTTCACTTAAATGTCAAACAAAGAATATATCCTCGAGTGGTGATCCCGGGATTCAAGCACCTGAGGATGGAACCACCAGCTACGGCCATTTAGATTTTTATGAATCACTAAGACATTCATTCATTCATTCATTGTCTTCCACTTAATCCTCTACAAGGGTCCCGGAGTCCCAGGGGAGTACGTCTCAGGTTCTGGCCAAATACAACGCCTCTAAAGGTCACTAAGTTGTTGGAAACATTCCAGTATACTCTGGACAGTAGATGATGTATAATAAACCTAGCAAATGGAGTTTGTAGTTTTGATGAACCGCTTAATAAAGCAGCCAGAATGAATAAATGGAAAGTCAAGCCTTTTTTTTGGCGTGTTAGTGTGTCGATGTCTGCTTGGAAATAGATTTTTTTGGATGTTACAGAATGTTTAAACCCATCTCTATTGAGACTATAAATCAGAATTATGACATAATTATTTGCGTATAGCAGCCGAACGGGATAACAAAGCCCAGGTATACATAAAGCCATTATAGAACCCCCTAAAGACAGAAGTGCAGCAAATTTAATCAGCCTCCTTGGGGACTGATACTGAATGTTTGTGTGAATTTGTAAAAATTGAGTGGAGTGTTTTGAGGTATGGATTCATTTATTTGTAGCAGCTTGGCGAAATTAAAGTATTTTTTAGTTTATATAATTGGTGACGAGCATGCGCTGAATAATTTTTTGATACCAAGCACATGGGGTTTGACTGGAAACACAGGACTAGTTCGCAAAGGTAAGTTTATCAAATATTGTTAATTAAGAAAAATCGAAGTGGCTCCGTAGCTTATGGGTCCACATTGCAATGTTTGGAGTCTGGTGGGGAAAAGGAGTAGAAGCTAGAAGCCTATAGTCCCAGTTACGACTGACAAATGAGATAACACCACAATTAAGTCGCATTGGATAAAAGCGTCCTGCCAAATGGCTTAATGTAGATGTAATTATAGGCCCAATCGGTGTGATTTTTGTTATGGGAGATGCAGCACACCAGTTGCAACTACCCTCCAAGTTTGGTGTGCCTTTTGGATTTACGGCTGCCCAACGTGTTTTACCAAAGAACCAATAATAATAATAATAAAATATTAGGAAAAACAATGGGGGTTTCAAACCCCTAAATATACTAGTTTAAAATAAATGCTACCTGTAATTATTTATACAATAACATAAACGACCCAATTTCCATTAAACTCTTTAAAATTTTAAAAGGACATGAACGTGGTTTTATGTAACAATCTGTTCGCATGTTAAACACGACGGAGGCTAAACTATTAGCCCGAGCCTCACCAGTCGATTTTTGGTTTCTCCTTCTTCATCATCCTCCTTTGAAGTTTCCTTCTGTCCACATTGTAATTAAATCGATTACGGCTCGACTTTTTCACCATTTTCGCTCGTCTGTTTGACCAAACTGCTGTGAACGCACTCCACGTGAAAACACAGTGCAACTGGAAGCGGAAACGTAATTTCTATATGCAGAGCTACATATAACCACTCGCGCCCTAGCTGAGTTCCCTTAACTAAATACTAAAGGGAGACCGCGTGAGTACTACGTAGGGTTCTATGTTGCGAAACGATTGATTTGGGACGTGTGTATGTGTAAATACGGGTTGAAGCAATATGAGCGCCTCATGTGGCGAGAAAACAAATTACAAATAATGCTACGTAGACACATGCAGTCCCTTACAAAACAAAAAGGTGAAAGGTGGCAATGGCAGCTGTGACATATGTAATGTGTTTTAATGCAGGGCTGCGAATGGTCCCAGTTAAAATTCCAGTAGCGCTTGGCAAACTAATGGCTTTCTCCATGCATGTCTCCCAAACAGCTTGTTGGCATGTAAATTGCTTTTGATGGTTGTTTGGGAGACCTCGTAACCGAAGATGCAATTTGCTTCAATTCTCGTACAGTGAGCTTTGGGGAACTTTTTACTTATGTTACCATCAACAGCAAGATACCCTTGCGTCTTCTTCCAGGCTTTTTTTGTCACAGTTCTAGATATTTGGAACATTTTCATGATTTCTCTAACTGTAGATAAGGGCATCTGCAGGTGAGGGGCTATTTTCTTATAGCCATTGCATAATTTCTGAAGGTCGACACACATCTGCCTTACTTGAATAGTGTGTTCTCTTGTGTTTTTCATGTTTAGGAGTGAATAAGAGAAATAGGCCCCTGTGTAACGCTGTATTTATACCCCATTGAAACAGGAAGTGATGAATTACTAATTCTAATACCAAACAGGTTTCTATATATTTTGATCCACTTTATAAACTACAGTAGAAATGACATAATTGGTTTAGATACATTTATTTCCAAGAAATTATTAAGGGTGCCAATAATTGTGGAATAGGTCATTTTATGGTAAATAATTATTTCTTAGTCAAGATTTTTTCTTTTTTTTCCACTTAAGTGGCTGCTTTTGTCATTTTTTTCAGAGTATGATTTTGCTTCTGCAATAAATAATTTAGTTTAAGGCTTTTAAGACATTTTAACTAGGGGTGCCAATAATTAATAGGAAAAAATGGTTTAAATGATAACTTAGAAGACCAAATAAAACAACTTCTGCCTCACCTAAATATAGGTTTTCCCTGCAGCGGGCAGGTACGTAAATTTATTCTTCACACAGGTAAATTTGCCAATGAAAATACAATACAGAACATATAGCCACGAGTGGTGATCCCCGGGGTTTAAGCTCCCTGCAGATGGTTTGGACAATAGGAAATAAACTGTGACATTTTAGGTAAAGTTTTTTTGAGTGTTACATTTTTCAATCAATTTAAATTAATTTGGAAATTTGACGTATGGATTTTCCTCTTTATTATTCAGAGGTCGCCATAGCGATGAACTCTCATATCAGACTTGGCCAAAGTGTTTTATGACATATCCCTTCCTGACACAACCCTCATCCTCTACCAGGCTGGGGACCAACTCACCTTAAATCCATGTTTTTGGAATGTGGGAGGAAACATATTTTTTGATAATTATTGAAAAGCATGCTCTACTGATTTATTTTTTATACCAAATACATGACTATTTTGCGAGAGTAGGTTTTTTTAATTGTTAATTTGCAAAAAATTGTAGTGAGTATAGCTTATGAGTCCAAATTGCCAAGTTAGTTGTTTGGGGTCTGGGAGTCTGAAAAAAAAAATGTGGTGTCTGGGAAAACTTTTGGGTAGACGTTAGAAGCCCAAACATGTTTTGCCACACTATAAAGACAAGTACACCAACCTACCTTCTGGTTTAGTGCCTGTAGGACTTACGGTCTTGGCATTTTACCCAAGAAGTTATAAATCTGAGCAAAAACATTAGGATCTTTTAAGAACTTATAATA
This sequence comes from Xyliphius kryptos, assembly GCA_025769995.1. Lineage (NCBI taxonomy): Eukaryota > Metazoa > Chordata > Actinopteri > Siluriformes > Aspredinidae > Xyliphius > Xyliphius kryptos. The sequence goes on from JAOUQT010328184.1 coordinate 20,679, forward strand.
ATCTGAACCTATAATAATAATAATAATAATAATAATAATAATAATACATTAAAAAAAATGCATTAAACTCTCAATACCACCATGAGGCGCTGTTATCAACAAAATAAGTGATATCACCGTAAAACATCCCAAAACAAAGCGAATCTACTTTTAATATTTTGTGTGTTCAGTCTTAATAGATTAATAGTGTGTATATATTAAGATAGATTACACTTGGCATTCATTTATATACATACATCCTATAACTATAAATCCCTTTCTCAAATGTATACATATTTTTAACGATGTAAAACGTCGTTCTGCTGTATTTGTTTAGTTGGTTGCAGGAGGTGTCGTTTGTAAACACTGGGCTTCAAATACTGAAACTATTAGTAGAAGTCAACTGATGAGTCGATTCATTTATTCAGTGCTGTGAGAGTCGGCTACTATGCGTTTGATTCGACTCCACATTCCGAGTTGGTTCAGTTTCGGCTATTTTCGAGTCTCACTTTTAAAATTGAAATTTTTGCGTCACAAATAAAACGCAACGTATTTAGTCCCCTTAAACATACAGAACATTTGAAGAAAAATAACCACAGTAATCAATATAGATTTCGCGTTCGACCTATATCCAACATTCAACGGTTTTCATCTTTAAATAAGCGGCATTTTAATTCTTTCTAAAAGCATTCTAATGTATTCACGTTATTTATCAAATATACTTTATGGAGTATATATGAGAGTGTTTTGTACGTTTATTTCTAATATTTGTAAAAGACGTTTCGGATTACAACATCTGGAATCGGATTCCGAATCGACTCCGAGTTTGACTGAAGCTTCAGGGCGGGAAAGGAGTCACTCAGGGTTAGACTATTCCGCCGTGGGGGGGGGGAGTGGGGGAGGACACACGTACACACACACACACACACACACAAACACGCACACAAACACACACAGTGCCAACCCGGCTACGAGGTTGGGCCTGCGGTGCCCTGCTGCAACTCAGGATTAAAAGACACAATGGAGCTGGAAAACATCGTTGCCAACACCGTCCTGCTCAAGGCGAGGGAAGGTAGGAGCGTTCCGCTGCCATTACAGCCGTTTGGGCGTTTTAAACGCAGAGGGGGGTTTCCAGAGGAAACTCATTTCAGAAACGAGCTGAGTTCGTGCAAATGTGCCTGGGTTTTACTGCAGGAGAACAGCTGTCAAGCTCCGGCTTCCCATTTGACCTTTATTTGCGAAAAACCGCTCGCCCGCTTGGCCATACTAACCTTGGAAATGGACCGGGGAAGATGAGAATGGTTCCGTCCGAGCCCGCGTACTACCGTTCTACATAGTACGTACTAAAACGCGTGTGTCTGGACCTCTGTAAGGACTGTTTAGTAGAGTAGTACGCGGGTTCGGACGTGGCGGCTGTCAGTCAGAAGGCAGCGCAGCGAGCTGTCATTAAAAGCAGAAGAAACAATGATGGCACCACAAAGGCCTCGCTTCTGCTTCTCCTGTCAGTCAGCTGGCTTCGGTGTTTAGTGTTTTTACCCAAATTGCTGGCGTTTTATTTATTTTATTAGGAACTAATGGATATGTTACTGTTACTGTGATCAGATAGGGCTGCTACTAACGACTATTTTTTGTTTGATCTCTTTCCACTATGTTATCGATTGGTCGACTAGCCTAAACGATTTTTTTTTCCAAATAACTGATAATCCCATGTAACTTCATTTTATTTTGACAACACGCGGCAAAAAATGACATTCCCGCATAGTAAACAAATAAAAAAGTGGGTTTATAACTTGCAAAGAAATCCACATCTATAATATAAGGTGATTGGTGCACGGGTAGAGTGTAGGGGATGATGTGGGGCACTTGGTGTATAGCGGGGGGAAGAGTGGAGGGCTTGGTGTATACCCGGGGGTAGAGTGGAGGGCTTCACGCTTGGCACTTGGCTCATAGTGATTAGCGCACGGGTAGAGTGGAGGGGATCATGCGGAGCACTTGGCCTATAGTGATTACTAGGCCTATAGTTACAGTGGCTTTAAAGAGTGCCCGCTTTTAAGGTATACCTGTATTGCGCTGGTGCTGCCATGATGTGCCATTACAGATTTGCAGAGTGCACAAGTAACTTGTTTATCTTCGGCCAATTTAAAGTAACTCAATACTTTGGATGCTTTTGGTCTTTAAAAACTTTTGTGAAGCTCATCTTTTGCCTCTGCTGCAGCCGCCATTTTCTTGAGTGGCACTGATCAATCACTGGAGACTTGTATGAGTGACGTGTGAGCTTGTTGAGGAAAAGCATTTCTTTAAACTGCCGCATTTTAGGAATCAAAATGGAACATACAATACACATTACAAAAAAACCCAAAAGCCCATCGACGCATTTTAGCCGTTGAGTTCGTCGACCAATTGTGGCAGCCCTATAGTCGGATGGTAATGCTCCTGTTTCCTCTACTTTCCGAAGAAATCATATTGTACCTTTATTACACAACAATGCACGCTTATTGTGGGGGTTCAGTTTCATTACCAGCCTTCATAATGTGATTGTCATTACTCTTGACACTCATATGTGACCCATTTTAATCCATAAATGATTAGCTATGATTTCTGAGACTGACATCACACCATGTTGGCTGATAATACACCTTTTAGTGTTTAAATATTTAATGTGTCTCTACGTAGTCCTTTCATTTACATGGCACAGTGGGTATGTTCACAAGCAGAAGTTCTTTATCCTGCTTCCTGCTTCTGTGTCTTAGAAGAGTCTTGTCTCCTTGCATCACATCCTTTTATCTTATGAATCTGTAAAAGTGCAGGCAAAAAAAAAAAAAAGGGGGAATTAAAAAGTAGTAAAGAGGGTGTTACACCATAAAGGACTATGACACGATTAAGGACACGACCCGTGTTTCATCAGATGAATCCTGAAGTATTTAGAAACTGAACTCTATGTTCACAGGCTTGAAGTCCTTGTTTGTAAAAATATTTTGAGGGCAACTTTTCAAGTTCCTAAACTTTGGACGGTAGACGCATTCATAACAAACCGATTACCCGACTATGACAGGATATGGACCGCTTAAAGACTGTAACATTGCGTGTTGTTTTTACATAAAGGAAGACTGAAAACAACTAATTATTCAACCACTCATTTATTCAGCTTTCAGTCTGGGGTGATGTTTTTTCAATCTGCTAAAGTTTAATGACTACGAGTACTTCTGTCATGGAGCTTCACAAGAACATGCGTTTCAAATGGAGTTATAATAAAGAAAACATCAAGATTGTATGAAGTAATGCGAGAAATGTATTAGTATGTTATTGCAGAAGTGAAGATGGAAGTTTCATGGTATCAAGCACTTTAGATTTTACAATATGAACATTAAATTTAGTCATTTAGCTGATACTTTTATCCAAAGAGACTTACAAATAAGAGTCATACACAAGTCAGTATTTAAGGAGAAACCAGCTACAGAGTAGTATCATCAAACCTGTTCATTATCATTTTTTATAGCAAGTGCTTGAGGAAGAGAAGTGTTTTTAGATGTTTCTAAAAAATGCTAAATGTCTTAGCCTTACGCACAGTGTGGGGAAGATCATTCCACCATTTAGCTGTGGTGAACGACATTGAGTGAGAGCGCAGTGAATGAGTTGAAGTGTGTTTTGGGAAGATGGATTGAAGGTTGGAGGAGACAGATCCAGAGGTTGTCCTCTTCACAGAGTCAGTGCCTTGTACTGAATGCCAGCAGCTACAGGGTGCCAATGAAGAGAGATGAGTAGTGGAGTAAAATGAGATCGCTTGGGCTGGTTGAACACAAGTCGGGCTGCAGAGTTTTGAATCAGCTGTAGAGGCCTGATTGTGAAGCCGGGATAGGATGGACCCTCTGGACATCGGGTTATTATCTTGTTTTATTTCTCTTGAGTTTGTTTGACAGTAAGTCTGGAGGTCATTGGCTTGAAATGTTTGTCTTTATTCTATTAACTTTTTGTTTTATTTACTGTACCAGTCAAAAGTTTGGTCACACCCCCTTTTTGCTCCATTGTCTATTTTCTCCTCTTACCATATAGATGGACTTTTGTAGTTTTACAATTACTGACTGTAGTACATGTTTCCTTTTTTTCTTTTTATTTAGTCCACTGTTGTCTCTCTGTTCTCTATTGGTCAGGAGCATCACAGAACAAGTATAATTTGGGTGGTGTATTGTTTATGGTAAGTTCTGCATTGACACTGATGCAGTAAGGGGGTTTTAGTGCAGCAATGACACTGTTGGGATAGGATTAATACACCAATTAAATAATACCTGCTCTGTGGTGGTACATTTGGGGTCCTGACCAATAGAGACCAGAGTACACAGTATGTACTGTAGTCCACAAACAGATGGACTGCAGTCTGTCATTTACAAAAGTCCATCTTTACAGTAAGTGAAACTGATAACATGGACACTAAATGTAGCAAAAAAGGAGGCGTGTCCAAAAGTTGGTCTGGAAATGTATTTATGAAACCTTCTGGTGGTCGTTTCATGGAATGGACCAGAGCTGCTGGATCACTCGCCAACATTTTTGGAGCTAGAAATCCTAAAAGAGGAAGTAGGTTGTATTATATACACCAGTAAAATACAACAGGCCTAAGTAAACAAGGTGTTCTAGGAAAGAATGGATGAAGCAGACCAGTGGTTTCCTCGTATAGCCAAGGATATACCCTGTCTGCGTGTGTACACACTTGTTGCCTCTTGTTTTTTTTCACTGTGTTATTTGCATCATTATATACTTTTCCTGTTGATTTGCAAATCATATCATTAAAAGGCCTCTGATCCAGACCATAATTTTTGAATTGCAAACAGCATAAAAAGACAATGGCTTTTTTTTCTTCTGTTGCTTTCGTGCCTCTCCAACTTGAACTCCCCCCCCAAGTTTACAAGTTGACATGCCATGCACATCTGTGGCTTCGTGCTATAACAGCAGAAGAAAACTCGGCCTGTGTTATTTTGTCCCAAACTATTTTGGCATTTTTCGGATCATGCCTTGTCTGACTCATAGACACCCACAAAACACTCATCGGGAACATCTCAGATGCTCCGAGCACACAATCTAAAGGTTCTGTGATTGGCCACGGCGCTCATTTGCATATTGCTGCCTGGTGCGACAATGACGGCAACGACAGCGCGATAACAGTTTACAAAAACATATTGTTATCTTCGATTAGCTTAATGATAACCTCTCATCCTCACGTTTGCCTACCACAGCTACAGTGGGTTACTGCTGCATGGTTACCAGTATTAACCATGTGCTCGATCGCAGGAAATCCTTTGATCTGTCAGAGGAAACATTGCCTGACGAGAACGACGGCAAAGAAATCGCTTAATCACGAGGTTGCTCTAGACAAAATGATCAGGTGATATATTAGATGTCCTTACTTTGTTTGAAATAAAAAGAAAATGATGTCTTGATGCAGAAGTTAACCATGTGGACAAAAAAGCAGCGATTCTCAGCTGGTGGGTCGTACACCTTCGGGGCGGGTCACAAACAGATTGTTAAAAATAAATACATTTTTGACAAAAAAAAAAAAACATTACCTGATTTATTACTTGTCTTATTTTGGGGAAAAAAAGAGAGGCATGTGTCAGACATGTGCAGCATTTTCGTTGCCATTTGAACAACCACTCATTTGCCGGTTACACTTTTTCTTTCAATTGTGACGATCTTTAGAGGAAAAATCAACATGCTTGTGCTTAAGAAATCAGCCTGGTTCCCAGTGGCGTTAAGCAAGGCACCTAAACCCAATTGCTCCCCAGGCGTCGTGCACAAGGCTGTCCACCGCACATGTGCTCACTAGTGTGTTTGTGTGTGTATATGTGTGTCTCACTGCACGGATGAGTTAAATGTGGAGGACAAATTCATTTGTGTGTATGTACTGTAGAAACATAAATCCATTTGAAACAGACATTTCCCTAAAGTTATCTTACATTGTGGAAACTTTTTAGTGTTCTATAGTGATTGTGTGCATGCAGTGCAAAGCGTTTGATTTTATTACACATGTAGCCCTGCAACACCAGATGATTAAAAGCCATCTGTCCGTGTATGCAAATGATTTACAGTAAAATAACAAAGCTTTGAAGAAAGCTATTAAACCATGAATGATATACATTGTCAAGGTTAGCTTATGATGAAAAACCACACTCTCTTTGAATGAATAGTTTACTGATCTCAACCTGAATCAACTTTCTAAAGCTGCCCCCAACTTACTGTTATAAAATATTTTCTATACATATTATTATTGTAAACAAGTTTTCATTCAAATTTTAATTTTGTACATTGTTCAGATAGCAATCGCCTTGGACGTTCTTTTTTGCAGATGAAATTGTGATCTGTAGTGAGAACAGGAAACAGGTAGAAGAGAACTTGTGAACTTGAGAACTTGGTTGGGGTCAAAACACAGGGTTGATACAGCACCCTGGAGCACCGAGGGTTAAGAGCCTTGCTCAAGAACCCACGTGGGTAGCTTCAGTGGAGCTGGGATTTGAACCCACAACCTTCTGATTGATAGTCTAATGCCCTAGTCTAATGCCCTACCACTCCCTCTGGAAAGGTGGAGATATAGTCTGGAAAGGAGTGGAATGAAGGTCAACTGAGACAGAATACATGTGTGTGAATGAAGAGTGAGAGGAGGCAGGAGGAAATGTCAGGCTACAGGGATCAGTGGTAATGAAGGTGCAAGAGTTTAGGTTTCTTGAGGTTGACGGTCCAGGGAAATGGTGAGTGTGGAAAGGAGGAGAAGCAGTGAGTGCAGGCAGGGTGGAGTGGATGGAGAAAAGTGGCAGGAGTGTTGTGTGATAAAAGGGTTGCAGCAAAAGTAAAAGGAATGATTTATGGGAGAGTAGTGAGAGCAGCCTTGTTCTATGGTTTGGAGACAGTGGCAATGACAAAGAGACAGGAAGCGGAGCTGGAGGTGTTTGAGTATTAAGGTGTTGAGTTTTTTTTTGGTGTGACCAGGATGGACAGTATTAGGGATGAGTACTTCAGAGGGACATCAGGGTTGAAAAATTATGGGATCAAGATATTAAGTTCGAGAGTGCAGACTGAGATACACCCAGGACAGGACACCAACCCATTGCTGGGCACACTCACTCACACAGCCACACACACAAACACACACTATATGGGACAATTTAGAATATTGTAGTTACCTTGAATACATGTTTTTGGGAGGAACTCGGAGGAAGCCCATGTGGACACGGGGAGAACATGGAAACTCCAGCCAGATTGGAATTCGAACCGGGAATCCCCAGCACTGAGAGGCGAACGTGCTAACCACTAAGCCACCATACTGCCCTTTAAATTTGATTTGATTTTTAAAAATGAAAATCTTGATGTTGTGGTGGTGCCTCGTCGTAATGTAAATCTGAATCCGATGTTATTAACACTTGGGTAAATTTGTACCAGAAGGTGTAATTCCCTTATAGTTGTTCTTTAAGGAAGATACCTTGGGAGGACAGAGGCTCAGTGGAAGACTCATCCTCCTTGAGCAGCTGGGCAGCATCAACAGTGCAGAACATTAATGTACAGATTATTTAATGATCAGGTTTTCATTTTCAAAAACTAGAAAAGCTATATCGTTTCAATGAGGCCATCCTACAGGACTGCAACACCACTAGTCTAATAGAAATCCAGGTTCTCCAGTAATTTGTCACTGTCACAGTGTTATGGATGAGGAGTTAATGATACCTTCAAGAAAAATAGTTAAGAAAAGCAGTTTGACCTAAAAAGAAAAAGTACAGTATTTAAGTAGTAGATAGAGGTTGATTTTTGATACAGTGTATCATGTGACTCCTGCATTATTGACTGGGGCAGCAGAATTAAATGGCGCAGATACTGCAGATTACTCAGTCAAGAGGGCTTCCTGGAATAGCATCATTTCAGCACCGCACTCTACTAATGTTGCGCTGGATGAAGGAGTGAAATGCCACCAGCTTGGTTCTGGCTCCCATTGGGTGTTAATTGTGATTGCCCTTTCTGTCTGGAACCTTATTTACGAACTTACCGCAAAGGGTGACCCTACTGGGAGCATCCAGATGGTATTGCACTTAGCCTCATAGGGACATTCAAGCGTCTCCACCCTTGCAAAGTAGCGATTAAAGAGTGTTGTGTTTTGAGAAAGAAAAACAGTGAACCTTAGTATAAGTCAGTACACAGTCTTCTTGGGGCTGTATGCAGGGCTGCCACCACTCCGGGCACACGTACTTCACCATGTGTGTTTCACTGCATGATTGGTTAGATATGGAGAATAAATGCCCCTGTGTGTAAGCACAATATGCAAAGTAGATCACGTTACTTTACTATAAGAATCTCATCCTACCTGTAAAACACAATGGTGGTAGTATCATGGTTTGATCATGTCCTGTTTTACCACTTTAGGGAGACGATAGCTTGTTCATTCACCTTAAGAATGGTTTTGTAACCTTTTCCAGTCTGATGAACATAAACATTTCTTCTGAGGTCCTTGAAATTCTTTTTTCCCCCATAATACACTATAATGTGCGTTGTAACCTGACTATTATCATCTAAATTAATCAAATCCTAAAGGCTCACATACCTTTGCCTCTCATATGTAATACACTGCAAAAAAAAAAAAAGGGAACATTTAAACAATGTAACGCCCAAGTCAACCACATGATGTGTCTCAGTTGTGTATGATTAACCAGGACATATGGTGTTCATTGTAGTTTTACAGTTACAGCATGTAGTTCAACGCTACATATCGTCCGTCCCTTTTACTGTGTTCTTTGGTCAGGACCCTCCACAGATCAGATGTTATTAAAGCAATAAGGTATGAGAGGGCTGCATTATTGTAAATAAATCATGGGAAAGAGGTGTTCTTAGGCAGAATGTGAAGCATAGTACAGTTACACCTCTTTCCTGTGATTTATTCACAATAAAGCACAACCTTGAGTGCCTTGTTGTTTTTATATAATGGTTGCCAACACACTATAATAAAAAACAAGGGTTGATTCATAAATTAATTTACTGAAAGCAAAATCGTTAATAAACTGGTCTTCTATGACGTAATCTTGTACGGTTTTTACAGCGAACACTGACTGAGTAACAGGATTCTGGTTTCCCAAACAGTTACAATTTCTTTTTTTATATAAAAAAAAGTTTCTTAAAAAAACATTTGGAAAATAATGTATTGTGTATCACATTGATATGAATGTGAAGCAGTGTGCATTATTGTCAATAATGTCACGGCTAGAAAAATGTATTAGCCAATTAGATTCAAGGACCAGAACTACCCCTTTTATAATAGAATATATCAATAGTGGTGGTGATGTAATTTGTGTAGTGGATCAGAAACAATAGCACTGCTAGAATTTTGAAAGACCTCTGCTATACCTGTAAATTTGCTAGATCAAGAATAATCTATTAACCCAAATATCCAGCTGCTACTATCATGTAAGTAACATCCTGTGATCACAGAAGGATTAGAGGATAATTATCACAAACAATTAGCTGCAACAATTGTGGTTTCTGGTTTCATATTTCCTGGTGAAGCAATAAAGTAGATTTGTCAACAAAAAAGGGAAAATGTGTTTATTCTACTTGTCACCACATCATTGTCACTGCAGTGCTAATTATCATCCACCATGTAAATAATATTTGCCTTCTGGTGGTTAATAAAACAATAAGGCTTGAGAGGGCATGCATCATTGTGAATGAACCACAGGAAAGAGGTGTTATAGCAGAGCGCTTTTACACCTTTTTCCAGTGGATTATTCACAATAATGCACAACCTTTAATGCCTTATTGCTTTTATAAAACAGTTACCAACACACAAGAATACAACAAAATTTGATTCATAAATGCGTTGATTGAAAGCAAAATCGCTAATAAACTTGCCTTCCACGACATAATTCAGTCCGTTTTTTTAAACGAGCCCTGATGAAAGAAAAAGATAATCCGTTTTAAAAAAACAAAACAAATATTGCTAGTGGCAAATAATGCTAGTTTTTTACAAATCACGCATTTATACTAATGTGAAGTGCTCAGAAGTGTAAGTTATTGTGAATAATGCCACAGCTAGACAAGCGGCTCAGTCAATCAGATTTAAGGACCAAAACTACCCATTTAATACATTTACATTTAGTTATTTAGCAGACGCATTTATCCAAAGCGACTTACAAATACCCTAACTTGGTTGGGGTCAGAACACAGGGTAGATACAGGACCCTGTAATCACACAACTAATGCATAAAATATAGGAGCTATTTTAAGCAACCAACTCATCTTGAATCCATGTTTTTGGACTGTAAGAGGAAGCCAGAAAACACACACATTGGTTCCCCCTAAATGGAACAACTTAAAAAAGATAAATAAGACTTGGTCTGGACCGCGGGAAGTAACATAGGGGCTCCCTATGTCTATCCAAAAGGGATGTTGGAGGAAACCTGAGAACCCTGAAAAACCCATGCAGACACAGGAAAAACATGAAAACTACCCAGATCGGGATTCGAACCTGAAACCTCGAGCGCTGAGACGGATGTGCCACAGCTACAAACTCACATATTAGACTTGGCCAAGTGTTTTACGCTGAATGCCCTTTCTGACACAACCCTCACCCTATCGGGCTTGGGACACACAGGCTATGGGAACAATGTAGAGCAGCCAATTAAACTTAAATCCATGTTTTTGGAAAGTGGGAGGTAACCAGAGAACCCAGAGAAAACCCTAAGGGAGAACATGGAAACTCCACCCAGATCCGGGATTCTAACCTGGATCCCCGAGTGCTGAGAGGCAAATATTTTGCTTTATTCCAACATAATTATGGATTATCTTTTATAGAATTATTTTACTTAAAAATTAGATAATAGGTTTACATTCTTTACATGTGTTTTTAAAGGAAACAATCCCCGAAATATGTGCAACCACCTTACACAGAATAAAAGCAAAAACAGTGTTCTAGAGTTCGAACAACCGCTGTAATCATATAATCCGGTATCAATAAAAACCTAACAACCCTTCTGATTAATTAAACATTTGTATAAAGGATTAGACTTATAAAGGCTATTTTCAGACTAAAAGTCCTTTTTAAATTCTACTCTTGCTTTCTTTTGAGAAACTGCTTAATGTATGATCTGCTAGCAGGTAGTGTGTGAGGTGACCTGTTTTCTCTGATGTGCAGTGTTGATTAAGCCACCACATACCTCAAACATCCTATTCATTCTGATCTCAGAAATGGTGAAGGATGTTCTACACCACAGTGACACAGGCGGGATGTGTTGGTGCATGTTGCACTGGTTGGAGTGGAATAGAAACAATGAGCAGAAATGTCTTTAGAGCGAATTTTATGTCCGATTCATTTGGACAGAAAAAGGAGGGAAATTATATGTTGTCCCCAAAAACAACACTGGCTTTGAATTTTAGACCTATATCACAGGAACATCTTAAAGCACATAATAATGTTCTATTATTCAGGGTGAAAACCATTTTTTAATAGTTGCAACATATTTAAAGATTAGTCGACAACAGTTAAATTAATCATCAACCATTAATTTGTATTTTTGTACAAAATATTTTATGATATTGGTTTCTGTGAGAGTAAAATAAGTAATATGGGAGTGGAACTAAGCGACATAGGTTTTGAGGAACATCAATGCAACCATTATTTCATTTCTTCTCATTATCTTGACTGCTTATTTCTATACTAGGGTCATGAAAGGGATCCCCATGCCCATCCAGGGGAGAAAGTGTAATTACCTGTAAAGTAACCCAGCCCAAGTGTAAATGTATACTTACCAGCCGTTTTATTAGGTACACTACTGTATTTCTTTACTAACTGTCCATGACATATAAAGCAGGTGTGCCCTCACTTTTCTGGCCTGAGCTCTACTTTTTCCAGTGCACAGTTCATGGTGATCTACCAGGATTTATCTTTTTTTCTCTAAAGCTTCAATATTTAAACTTTTTTACACTCGTAATGGTGATATTATTAGCACTGCAAGGCAATCCACTGGAAAAAAAATATTATTCTGATGATTTTTATTGAATGCTGTCAGCCAGGTGGGAGAAGTCTGAACAGTAGCAGCTGATGCCAATTCTTAATCAGGCATCCAAATGATCATTAGTGAGAGGGGGACCGATATCTGGACTTTATTATTTTCATGTGAGGAAAAGGCTCACATAAGTAGGTTTAGCCAAAAAATGCTGTCAAATATGTGCCACATTTCCATATGTTTGTAAGAAAATGGGCCACATACAGTTTTTCTTTAAATTTATACACAAGTCTCTGTACATTAATTGTTGTTTGACAAATATTTACATGCAACATATAAAAACGTTACTTATACACATTTAATATTATAATCAAATGTAAACAGGAATATGACTTTCAAGCGATACTTTCCAAGAAGCAACAACATCGGAGAATAACAGCAAGCTGGAACTATAAGCCAACAGAACGGCATGTAAATCCTATTCTAAAGACACTGTGAATACTGACCTGTTAAGTCATGTGAAGTCAAAATTAACCAATGAAGACTCACTGCCAGTTTCATTGCAAAGAAGATGAAAACATACAAATCATTAGCAGGGGTAGAAAAGCTTTATAAACAGGTGGAAATCTCTACAGAACATGATGTGGAGTGGTCCACTGCGATCTACGAGCGTGTTCTGTGCAATCGATCGGTCAATCAGGATCGATGTATTGAGCACTCCTGTAATAGAGGGACTTTGTAGTTTTACAATTATTCTGTAGTCTATACTTTATTAGCCTGCTTTAGCATGTTTTCTGACGGCCAGGACCCCCACAGAGAAGGTATTAGGGTGGTGGATGATTCTCAGTACTGCAGTATTACTGACATTGAGGTGGTGTGTTGTGCTGGTATGAGTGTATCAGACACAGCAATCAAAATATACAAGTCTCTGATCCATTCGTACCAACATCCACCACCCTAATAACCTGTTCTGTGGGGTCCTGATCATCAGAGAACTGAGTAAGGGGGACTAACGAGGTATGTATTGTAATCCACAAACAGATGGTCTACAGAATGTAATTATAGCACTACAAAGTCCATCTATATGACAAGTGTAGAAACAATAAGCTAGACCTTAAGTCCGTAAGACTGTTAGTCACTGTGGATAAAAGCATCTGCTAAATAACCAAAAATGTGAAAAAATTTAAGTGTTGGGCTTTAGTGCTGCTGTAGGCTGGCATGGGATAAAAATTTTCCTTCGTTAACGCTTCTGATATACACACTGCCCCGTCGCCTTCTTGTTCCCAGAAATATCTGAATTATTTATTTGCATTTAGCACCGACAACAGTTGAATCATTGAGGCGGCCTCCCGTAGGGTAGATGTTCCTCTCCTCAGCAGTTTAACAGCTAGGGTACTTGACAGAGACAGTGGCACAGAGTTTGCTTTAGTGCACAAGGTAGAATTGAATTAGAGCTGGATTTGGATGTGAGCTCTGGGTTTATCACTGGGTAAATGGTTGCGTCTGCCATGAACAAGGTCAGGGTCGAAACATAAACGTCGATGTCATCACGTCCTGACACTGTAGTTTCTACCATATAGGAAGAACATTGTTTTCACTGTAACACCTGTGAGTATTTGAGTTTTAAAAAGGACTGTGATTAATTCTGCAGTGGTGCTTTAATCACATGGAAGAGGCTTCTGGAATGTTTTTAAAGGGATTTTTTTAGAGGATCCCCATCATGTAATCTGAAAATACCACTTACAGCACATACAGGATCTAACTTGAACTTTAAATACTTGAATTAGATAAATAAATATAAATTAAATACTAAAAAAATACATATACATGTTGACAAAATTGTTGGTACACCTCAGTTAATGAAAGAGAAACGCACAATAGTCACAGAAATATCTTGAATCTGACAAAAGTAATCATAAATAAAAATGTTATGAGAATGAACAAATAAAAGTCGGACTTGACAAAAATGTTGGTGCCCTTAACTTATTATTTTCTTTTTATATTGATTCATTCATTATCTTCCGCTTATTCCTTTATGAGGGTCGCGGGGTGGAGGTGGGGGGTTGTTCCCCATGCCCATCCAGGGGAGAACGTCTCGGGCGCTGTGCAGATACACCCAGGACACGGCGTCAATCCATCGCTGGGTACACACGCACTCACACAGTCACACACATCCACACACTATACAGGGCAATTTAGATCATTTAATATAACTTCATGTTTTTGGAATGTGGGAGGAAACTGGAGAACCCGGAGGAAACCCACGCAGACACAGGGAGAACATGCAAACTCCCCAGATAGGGATCCCCAGCGCTGAGAGGCGGATGTGCTAACCACTAAGTCACCCTTCCTTTAAGCCCTTTTCTTTTTATATATTTTTAATATATATATATATATAATTTTTATTTATTTATTTTTTTTTGCTGTGTGTTTTGGGTCATTATCCTGTTGCAAGACCCATGACCTGCGACGTAAACCAAGTTTTTTGAAAGTGGGCAGCACATTTCTTTCTAGAGTCCTTTGATCGTCTTGGAATTTCATTGTACCCTGCACAGATTCAAGAATCTCTGTGCCAGATGCAGCAAAGCAGCCCCATGAACAAGTTGTCTTAACTGTTCTACATCCGGGTGGCTAGCATTTGTATGGCATGTTTCATTAAGGTCACTCACTGATTTGCTTTTTTGCAAGATAACTTTCTTCAATTTTATCTTTATTAAAGTTTTCCAAAAGCAGAGCTGTGCTGCAGGATCAGACACATTTGGTGCAACTCGTAGCATGCCTTACAGCATTAGCTTCATGTTGCTGTTTTAGCTGCTCTTTTAACATTTCCACTCTACAGCGTCTTTAAGCTACAGCATTACATGCGTTTTGCTGCAATATCGCCAGCCGTTAGTGGATGCTTCCATTTAGGAGGTATGATACTGTGCTTGCGTAGGGGCTGTTGTTAACTATTAGGCACAGTTAGGAAGTAGTGATTTTTAGGGAGTACTAGGGGAGAATGGAGGGGTGGAGCCGCCTCACGTCATCCACTCCACTTTACCCATGCGCCAATCGCTACATAGATATAACACATACCATGTGGGGCACATCATCCACTTCACTACTTACGCACCAATCACTATAGACATAACACACGCCAAGTGCCTTAGATCATATATAAAAAACTACGTAATAGCACACGCACACTCACGGGAGCTCTAAAAACCGTGATTCTCAATTGGTGGGTCGCAACACAAAAGTGTAAAAAGTTTTTAAAAAATAAATTAATTAAATATTCTCTTCTTTTTAAATTTGTGATGATGTTCAAAGGCAAGATGGGTATTGCCATTGTGGAGTATTGGAAATTCAATAAATTGTTCTTAAATTCACTTTGCTTGCTTATGTTTGTTTAAATATGTGTTTGAAGGCGATTTTTCGAAAATAAATTTGTTTGGTTTCTATAATTTTATAAAAGTGGGTTGCGACTTAATGACAATGAGAAAATGTGGGTCCCGGACTGAGACCAGTTGAGAACCACTGACTTGGAATATCTCATTCAATGCTGGCTCTCTCTTTGCAATTACCACTCTATTAAAAAAAAGTTTTTCCAAAAAGGTTTTGGAGAATTTTTTGCCCATTCATCCGGGAGAGCTTGTGGGTAAGATATTGATGTTGGACGAAAAGGGTTCTGAACTAGTTTAATTGAGTGAAGGTCAGGGCTCTGTGCAGGTCAGTTAATTGGGCTCACAAACTGTGAAAAAAAATTCTCGGTCATGCTGGAACAGGAGAATACCTTTTCTAAACTGTTGCTTTGAAGTTGGAAGCATTTGACTGTGCAAACTGCAGTGATTTTATACCCTTGTGGCTATGGGACAAAACAAAAACCCCTGATTTTAATAATTAAAATTCTAGACCCTATATTTTAGTTTATATATAATGATCTTAATATAAGATCACATTCATATTTATTCCGCCATCTCTCAGATTTATTATGCCCTTGCTGTGGTTTTCAAAGTGTGGATATTAATCATCAGCCAATAAACAATTCATACCTTATTACATATGCATTTTTAGGGGGGGGCAGCATAGTAAGTGACCATCGCAAGTGGGGAAAAACACCAAATTTTAAAT